>PVIC010010253.1:0-43905 GCA_004025085.1 Thryonomys swinderianus | reverse complement strand
AAAAAAAAAAAAAAGAAGGAAGCATGTTTGATTTTCAAAGAGAATTAATTTTGAAGTGTCATTTAGTTATATTTCTTTTTGCAGTTGTATCTTTTCCCTTATTTTGCCTTTGAAAGGAATTCCGCTGAGTCCTAGGGGAGGGAAAGTCCCATCTCCAGAGCATCCCTGATTACTGGTCTGTTGCAGGCTTGCCTCCAGCTCTCTTGAAACTGCCTGAACCAAATCTCGATTGTATTTAACTCTTTATATAGAACAGGAACAATTTTAGAACTCTTTTCACATCCAGAAATTCTGTGGTATGGTTATGCTGTAGTATTTTAAAACATCCATTTTTTGGAAGCGCAAGATTTCTCCTCCTTTCAATGTCATTTTTATGAAATATGGACTTATAAAATGTGGATTGTTTTTTTCTTTTGAGTCTGGGTCTCAGTGAGTGGCTGAAGCTGGCCTTGACCTTGTAGTTCATCCTTGTGAGTAGCTGGAATTACAAGCCAGCACTGCCAGCCTGGCTCTGTTGTATATATTTACTCCATATATTCTTTCCTCTTTAAAATAGTCTCTCCTCACCTCTGTCATGTTAATGCTTATGCAGGGGATCCAAAATATCTAAGCATTAACAAGACAGAAGGGCTGGGGATTTAGCTCAACTGGTACCGTGCCAACCTTGGATGCCCAAGACAGAGACAAGGATAGACTTTGAGTCTTTATTCAGAGCAGATTACGATACTGTTAGGTGGTTACCAAAGACATCATGGGCCCCTTGGACGTCTCTGTCCCAAACCGGGGTGGCTGAGGGATACACGGCAGTGACAGGCCTGTGGCTGCCCTGGTGTCCTCCTTTCTAGGGCAGCTGCTCCTTCTTTTCACTTTTCCCCTGGTGCTGAGGCTTGAACTGGGGGCTTCACACATGCTAAGCACCCGCTCCAACACGGAGCTGCCCCTCCAAGGGCCGCAGTGGCTTCTGTTTAGCCCGGGGCTGTGGCGCCCTGGGCCTATGTGTGCTGTCTCTTTCAGAACTGGATGCGCCCCCCCCCCATCAGTTTGTACCTCTAACCCTTGATGATAAACTCATCGTAATAGCTATAATGAATTTCTACTGTTTGCAACCACAAGCCCTGATTCATCCCGTATTGCCCTAGAATGTTTTCTGAATGTACTTACACACTGAGTCTCTTTCAGGCTATCACGGACTACCTCGAGTGAGTGATTTCTAAAGGAAAGGGGTTTGATTTGGTTCTTGATTCTGCTCCAAAGTCCAGGGGCTGCATCTGGTCCTGGCCTTCTTGCTGGCACAGTCTCCAGGTGGCATGGGGCATCATGTGACAAGAGACAGGACAAGGGACTTCTTAAAGGTCCTGCCACCTCTCCACCTCTACACTTACACTGGGAGCTTGAGCCTCGACATAAGGGTTCTGTTTTTTGGTTTTGGTTTTTGTTTTTGTTTGTTTTGTTTTGAGACAGGGTCTCACTTTGTAGTTCAGGCTGGCCCTGAGCTCACTATGAGCCCAGGCAAACTTCGAACTCACAGCGATCCTCCTGCCTCTGCCTCCAGAGTACTAGGATTGCAGGTGTGAGCTACCACACCCAGCACTGTGGTGTGTGTGGTGCTGACTGCTGGTGGATGTAAACCACCATGCCTGCTATTGTTATATGTGGTTACTCGGGATCGAAGTCAGGACCTTGCGCTTGCCAGGCAGGTGCCAGAACCACTGAACTAAACCTCCAGCCCCGTTTTGTCTTAGTTTTAGTACAGCTCTCATTATGTAGTTCAGGATAGCCATGAACTCACTATGTAGCTCAAACTGTCATTTAATGTTCATCAATCCTCTTGTCTCAACTTCTCGAGTCAGCATGAATTTCTTGATTCTTTGTTTGTTTTGAGACAGAATCTCACCGTGTAGTTCAGGCTGGTCTTGAACTCACAGCAACCCTCCTGCCTCTGCCTCCCAAGGGCTGGGATTATAGGTGTGAGCCATTACGCCAGGTTTCTGCGTGAGTTTTTGCACAGGCAAACCATATCTGCATGCTAGCCATCCATTTCACACTTATGCATTATTTGTCATCACAAAACATCCTGCAAATTGCTTTTTTTTGTTGTTTAACAAGAATTCATAGATATAAGGTGTGTCAGAATCATGGTCAGTTCTTTGGTGAATCTTTCTATTTGAGCACCATAAAATAAGACCTGTCATGTTACTAGCGGTTGTGTTAGAGTTTAACATGGTAGGTCAGGATGAACTTTGCTTTCTTTGGTGGGACTGAGGCTCAAACTCAGGACCTTGGGCTTGCCAGTCAGACACCACAGAGGTACATCCCTATTTTTTGTTTGTTTTTTGAGATGAGTCTTGCTATGTAGTGCATGTTGGCCATGAACTCAATCCTCCTGCCTCAGCCTCCCGTGTCCTAGGTTTACAGGCATGTGTCTTGTTCTGCTCTTGAGAGCACTTTGAAATATTCTGAGCCTTCCAGTAGTATTCTAGGATCTGGGCAGTTGAATCTTCCAACTTGGTGGACACATCCTCAAGCTTGTACAGAAAAATTGACTCTCAGGATGGTGGTTTCTACCAGGGTGAGGAGAATGGGGTCAGGAAGGGACAAGTACGGGGCTCCGGCTTCTCATGTTTCATTTCTGCAAAAAGTGAAATCCTACAGCAAGACGTTTCCTTGTATTTGGACAGTGGGTGTTAATGTTTGAGATATTTAATAACTTTTTTGCTTATTATTAAAGTTCATCAGATAATGGCAGACGAACTAGGGGTTGGGTTCTTCTCTGGAGCCTATGGCTGAGCTGGGCACAGTGGCACACACTGGTCATCCCAGCACTCAGGAGGCTGAGGCAGGAGGGTCTCAAGTTCAAGGTTAATAGTGAAATGCTGCCTAAAAACAAAACAAAACATCCCAAGAACCTAGGCTGCCTATTTCTCACTTCCGTTCCCTTCTCAGGTTGGGAAAGCCTGGCTCACACTGCTCTGCTAGTCACTAAATAGCCTTGTCCCCAGTGGATGCTTTGTGTCTTCCTTCTTACCTTCTTGGTCTCTCTTCCTGTGTGTGGTCTGCATGTTAAATGACTCCCTCCCTGCAGCTCCCAGTGGCCCTGCTGGTTTTCGTTGGGTTCACAGCCCTGTGCTGCTGGGGAGTCTGTCCCTGTGGGAGAGGTCCTTGTCTCCAGCCCCTCCCGCTCCTGAGCCCTGAGCAGCAAACATCCCCTCCAGGGGCCACCTGGCTCCTTCTCCCGAGGTTCCCCAGAGCCCACACTGCTGTGCTGTGCCCTGTGCTCCACCTCCAGCTGCTCTTCGTGATCCCCTTCCCAGGATGGGCACCACCTTCCGTCCAGCTGCCCACACAGTGACATGGGACTCCTCGGTGATCACCGTCCCTCCCTCCGGCTCCTAAAACTGTCTTGTCTGAGCCTCATCAGTTTTCTTCTAATGACATCAGTCCCCAGCTGTGGTGTTCTCTCCTTTCCTGGCCTGCTGGTCAGTCTAACTTCCTTCAGAGCTCAGTAGATTTTCTCAAATGCACGAAGCCAGATGGGTAGCACAGACCGGTATCCCAGCACTGAGGGCTAGGGTGTTTGCCTCACATGCCCGAGAGCTGATGGCTTCCACTCCTGGCACTGTTCTTGGCAGCTAAGCTAGGTGGGAATATCACAGGCAGGTAGACTGGACCCCTGAGGAAGTCCACGCAGAAGACAAGAACACATCTGAAGATTAGAGTCACAGTGGCCAGATAGATGTACTTCCCCAGGGGACCAATGGAAAGCGTGGGATTATTGGTACTGTCCTTTTGAGATTTCCCATATGAACAATTCATTGTCTCATTAGAGGTGGGCCATCCTCTCCACGCACTAAGACTAATGACAAGACTAAGGGTGTAAGGGCTGGATTTAGCTCAGTGGTTCCAGCGCCTGCCTCACAAGGACAAGGTCACAAGTTCTAACCCTGGTACCAAAAAAAAAAATAATAATAATAATAATAGTATAGATTACCCAGCCAATATGAATGATGTTGTTTATATGCTTTTGTTACTATTGGATTGATATTAGCTAAGTGGCTATACTTATAATCTTATTGGTTGATTATAGGTTTGACTTATGACTTATGACCTTGTGACTGCTATATAAAACCTTGTCAGAGGGCTTGGGATTTAGCATCAGTGGTTCTGGCATCTGTCTTGGCAACCGCAAGGTCCTAAGTTTGACCCCCAATGACCACATACCACAATGCTGGGCATGGTGACTCACACCCACCAGCAATCAGCACCACACACCACAGTGCCAGGCATGGTGGCTCACACCTGTAATCCCAGCTCTCAGAAGGCAGAGACAAGAGGATTGCTGAGTTCGAGGCTTGCCTGGGCTACAAAGTCTGAACTACAAAGTGAGGGCCTGTCTCAAAAACAAAACAAAAACCCTTCTCAGAGAAGTGGGCTCAGTAGCAACCGCTTAGGTACCCCCCTCCCATCTCTCAGGAGCTATTCCTGTTCCCCAGTAGATTTTCCTACTCTTAAACTCCCTTGTTCCTAAGAATTCATTCTTCTCTTTTAGGGATCATGAACTCAGAATATCTGATATCTAGCAGGTCCAGAGTTACATTTTTACCCCTGTATTAGCACCACCATGAAGGAAGGAAGGAAGGAAGGAAGGGAGGGAGGGAGGGAGGGAGGGAGGGAGGGAGGGAGGAAGGGAGGAAGGGAGGAAGGGAGGAAGGGAGGAAGGAGGGAAGGAAGGAAGGAAGATGGGGACACCAGGACCCCAGCCCCTTCCTCTCTTTAGATTCAGGGTTACCACTGAAGGGGCAGCACTGAGGGAGAAGCTTTGCTCTCTCATGTTCCCGCCATGCTGTGCTGTCTCACACAGGCAGTGTAGCCAGCTGGCCATGATGCCTCTGAAACCCTTTCAGTCACTCGAAGCCCATTAAGTCAGATATTTTGTTCCCCTGACAGAAAATTAACTAATGCAGTGTGGAATGCAGGCTAAAGTCAAGAGGAGAGGTGAGAAACAGCCACTGGGTCGGTGACTTAGAGGTAAACAGCTGTTTCTAAGAGTGACCAGGTCAGAAGACAAGTTGGAGGAAGCCAGAGCAAGAGAGCTGAGGAAGCGGATGAGTGAAGACAGATTGATCTTTAGAGAAATTTACCAAGGGGAAAAAAGAGAGGGCAGGACGGGAGGGAGGGGTCACCATGTTAGTTAATTCTGACTGGTGACCCCTGGATATGGAGGAGAGAGAGCAAAGGAAGCTCCGAGATAACTTCTGGTTTTGCAGTATGTGGAGTTGGTCGGACAGTGGCCTATTTATAAAGGGAAACAAGGGCCGTGTTGGATAAGCCATACCTAGACTTCATGCTGAGGAAGTGTTTGACTAGGAAATCTTAATTTCCCTTTTAAAGGAAGTTTTGGGGTTTTTCTCTTTTCCCCCCAAACCTCAGAGGCTACTCACTGCTTTTGTTGGTTGAAAAAACATGCAGACTTTCAAGGTCTCAGTTAATGCTTTCTTAAAAATCTTGTTTCTTCTTTGGATTAAAAATATATATTAGTTTAATTATCCAACCCCCAAAAATGTAATACCTTCATATAGTGGAAGATTTTCAATTTTTGCCCAATGGGAGAGATCTGTTTTTTTTTTTATTGGTACTATTTTGGTCCACTTAATTGAACATTTTCTTCTTTTGGTGAGCAGAATTAACTTGAGTCTTTTTTTTTAAATGCGCAGTGAGAAATTGCAAGCAAGTAGTTTCCAGTGTTTACATAAATGTATTTTTATCCTCCCTAATCTTATATAGGAATCCTAATTATTAGAACACAGTTGCCCCGAAATTTTAACATTTTCAGCAGTGTTCATGAAAAGAAACAAATTTGCTTTGGATTAAGAAGCTTTGGGTCCAATTACTTCCTTTTAGTGAGAGTGAACCAAGAAGAAAGACCTTCTTACTCTCATTTGCAAGAACTAATTTCCTGACTTTATTTAACATAAATATAATTAATTTTACTTAAGAAATAAGAAATAACTATTTCTGAATGAATGTTGTTGAATTAAAGGAATAATGAATTTGTTTTGAGGCCTATCACATTTTAAATTGTATCTAATAGAACAAGTATAGAAAATAATTTCACAAAGTCATTTCAAGTAATTGTCTTTATTCTTTTAAAATTTAATATACAAAGATGGAAATTAAGTTTCAAATCATTGCAGTCCTTAAAATATTATACTCTACAATGAAATAGACAATGCCACGTTATGTAATTATTTTCATTAAAGTTTGTGCATGAATTTGTTTTGTTTTCTTTTTGGAGACTGTATTTTGTTATGTGGTTCAGGCTTTCCAGACTGGCCTTAAACTCACTACAAAGGCCAGGATGGCCTCGAACTCAGAGCAGTCCCCCTGCTTCAGCCTCCATAGTGCTGGGATTATAGGCATGGCCACTGTGCCCAGGTAAAATTTGTACATGAATTTAATGCATCTCAAAATTTGACAGAATGAAGTACCAAAAATATTCAAAGCAGTTTTAAAGGTATGGAAAAAATTCACCTTTGGCCTTTGACTTTCACCTCATATTATGAGGTAAAGGCAGTCCCTCCAAATTCAGATGACTTTTTCCATTGCTCAGTTGAAATAAATTATCTGGACACAGTGGGCCACACCTATCATCCCAGGCACAAAGGAGGCTGAGGTAGGAGGATGCCAAGTTCAAGGTTAGCCTAAGCAACTTAGTGAGACACTGTCTCAAATAAGTAAGACTGGGACTAGAGCTCAATTGTAGAGCACTTTCTTAGTTTATGTGAGACCCTGGGTTTGATCCCCCAGTACCACAAAAGAAAAACAAGATTTCTTCCTATACTGCATCCCCTCTGGGGATGGAATCCATTGGTGCCTGACCACGAGGCTACCTCCCCACACTTTTTTTTCTTTCTACTTTTCGATAAAGTCTCTAAGTTGTTAATACAAGTCTTGAATTTTGGCTCTTCCCACTTCTCAGCTTCCTGAGTAACTGGAATAAGAAGTATGTGCCATTGAGCCTGGCCTCGTTCTAGGTTTTTTAAAATGTTTAGTAAATCAGGTAATTCCCAGCAGTCTGAAAGCTGAGGCAGGAGGATCACTGTGAGGTCAAGGCCAGTCTAGGCTACATAGTAAGTTAGAGACCAGCCTGAACTATATAGTGAAACCCTGTCTCAAAGCAGCATCACCAAGAACAGACCGGCAGTGGACCTTTATGATAAACAATTTAAATAACACCAAAAAAACTTGTTTTCTTTTGTTGGTTTTTTTTTTCTTTTTTCTTTTTTGGCAGCGCTGGGGGTCAACCCAGAGTCTCTCATATGCTGGATAAGTACTCTGTCTCAGCTACACCCCAGCACCCATTTCTCCCCTTTTTCTCAGCATAAGATTCACTGATCTATTAAATCCTTCTAAAGTTAATGATCTTATTATAACAGCCATACCTTTTCAGATTCTGAAAGGCTATTACCACCAGTTAGCACTTAGGTTTTTGTTTTGTTCTTGTTTGTTTGTTTGTTTGTTTGTTTTGAGACAGGGTCTCATTTTGTAGTTCAGGTTGGTCCTGAGCTCACTATGTAGCCCAGGCAAGCCTGAAACTCAGCAATCCTCTGGCCTCTGCCTCCTGAGTGCTGGGATTGCAGGTGTGAGCCACCATGCCCGGCTAGTATTTAGTTTTGTGTATCCTTTAAAGAGTTTTGACATGGGTTTTTACAAAGACTGTTTTTAACAAGGGAGCACCGAAAACTACATTGGACAGTGCCAGGAACAGGTAGTATTGAAATAAATGAAGGAACTGGTATATCTGTGCTGTTTTCCTTAGCGTGGTACCTTTAAAGCACTTTTCGTTCTTCACCTCCCTCCCTCCCTTCTACCCTCCCTTCTTTCTTTTTTCCTTCTTTTCTTCCTTCCTTCCTTTTCCTTCTTTCTTTTCATCTTCTCTTTCCTTCTTCTTCCCCTTCTTCTTCTCCTCATTCCTTTTCCTTTTCCCCTTCCCTTTCCCCTACCTCTTCCTCTCCTTCTCCTCCTCCTCTTCCCTCTTACTTTGTGCCTTTCTGTAGATTAGGGCTGTAAAGAGAGGAGAAAAGATGGGCCAGAGATTTGGCTTAGTGGTTCCAGCACCTGCCTCACAAGCTCAAGGTCCCTGGTTCCACCCCTGGTAACCACATACAACAATACTGGGCATCATGGCTCACACCCACCAGCAATCAGTACCACATACCACAAATGCCAGGCTTGGTGGCTCATGCCTGTCATCCCAGCACTTGGGAGGCAGAGGCAGGAGGAGTGTTGAGTTCGAGGCTTGCCTGGGCTACATAGTGAGTTATGTACCTGGGCTACAAAGCGAGACCCTGTGTCAAAAAAAAAAAAAAGGAGAAAAGAAAAAGCCATGTTAATTTCTGGTAAGACTTAGGGGATATTTGGCAATCACACATATATGCACATGCACACTTATCCCTTTAAAGTACAATTTATTTCTCTATTTAAATGTGTATGTGTAAGGAGGACATAAGCATGAATGCATCCACACATTTGCATTCTGAGAAAGCGAGACCCTGTCTCAAAAAAATAAAATAAAATAAACTACAGAAAAAAATGTACATTTAGTATTTTTAAAAGACTATATATTTTCATAAAGATACATATGTATGTTTCTTTCTCTCTGTGCATATATACATGTATATGTACATTCCTTGGCTTTTTTTTGTAGTAAAATACAGAGAGCATAAAACTTATCATTTTAACTTTTCTTTTCCAGAGCTGGCTATAAAGCCTAAGGTCTGGAGTTTGACAGACAAGTCCTCCCTCTACCTCTGAACTGCACTCCCAGCCTGATTCCTAATGTGTCTGAAGTGGTTTAATAGTGTTTTTTAAACAATAAAAAAATTAACCCCTGGCTCTAAAATTAAGATAATTGCTACTCATTCTATTATATTTTATCCAAAACTTCTAGTGGTTTTAATTTTTTTTAATATTGATTTTGGTTTTTCTGAGATAGGGTCTTATATGTGATTCAGACTGGCCTTGAACTCATTATGTGAGTCAATCTGGCCTCACATTCATGGTGATTCTCCTGCTTCAGCCTTCCGAGTGCTGAGTTTACCACCATATACCCCCAGGCCTGACACTCTTTTTGTTTTTAATAAACTTATTATAAAAATAATAGCTGTAAGAGATTTAGCTCAGTGGTTCCTGTGCCTGGCTAGAAAGCACAGAGTCCCTGGTTCGATCCAAATGCAATACTGGGTGTGGTGACTCAGAGCAATCAGTAGCACTCACCACAGTGCTGGGCGTTCTGGCTCACGCCTGTAATCCCAGCACTCGGGAGGAAGAGGCAGGAGGGTTGCTGAGTTGGAGCCTTGCCTGGGCTGCACAGTGAGCTCAGGGCCAGCCTGAACTACAAAGCAAGACCCTGTCTCAAAAAAATAAAATAATAATAATAATACCTGTATACAATGGTGAAGGTGAACAAAGTGTACAGAAGTATAAGAAACAAATTCTTCTTCCTCATCTTCCATGTCAGCCCCAACTGCCAGTTTTTTCATAAATTCTTCCAGAAAATATTGGCACTTAGCATTGTTATTATTATTACAGAAATTAGATCATAGTCTACTTGCTGCTTCATACCGTGCTTTTTCCCATGTCATGGAACATTTCAGTGGATTCTTCACGTCAGAATGTCGATGCCCGCTCACTCACTGTCACACTTCATTGACAGTTACTCTATACAGTGAACGGACCTTTATCTGTTTAGGCCCCGCCCCCTACCTTTTTGAGACTGTGGATTAAACCCAGGGCTTTGTGCATGGAAGGCAAGCATTCTACCATGGAGCTCTATCTCCAGCCTTTTTTTGTTCTTATTTTGATGCAGGATCTCACTAAGTTACATAGGCTGGCTTTGAATTTGAGATTCTCCTGCCTCAGCCTTTGCTGTAGTTGAGATTACAGGCGCTTTCTAACTAGACCCTTTGATGGGTGCTTAGATTGTTTTCTAGTTCTTGGCTGCTGCACAAAGGGCAACTTTAAGTGTTTTTACTTAATGATCTCTGTGTGTGCATATATGTAGGCTTATATGTAGAATAAATTCCTAAAACTTGATTTGCTAGAATTATGAACTGAACCCATGAATCCAAATGAAGCTCTAACTACCAATGTGAGCAGGTCTTTGGGGAAGGTGATGATAGTTCAATAAGTCAGAAAACTTGGCCCTAATCTCACAGGACTGGGGTCCTCAAAAGAGCCCTTGTCCCCTTTCCCCTTCCTTCCTTTCTCTCCTCTCCTCTCTCTCCCCTAACCCCCTAACTCTCCCTGTGCATGGGGAAGTGGTTCTCACCAGAAACCAGCGCTGACAGCACCCTTGACCTTGAACTTCCAGCCTCTAGAACTAGGAGAAGAAATATCTCCATGCTGTTCTGCTATGTCAGCATGCGCAGATGAACAACTATACCAGGTCTAAGGACCTGCAAGTTTTAAATGTGAGAGATTGAAATAATTCTCCAAAGATTTTGCTCCATTCCATACATCCCCAGAATGAACAAATTTGTCCCTTTCCCCCAATCACCACAACATTTAATTTTTGTCTAGCTGCTACACAAAAAAGTACCTGACTTTAATGTTGGCTTGAGGTTGAGCCTTTTCCAAATATTTGTGCAACAGTTAACGACCAGTTTTATTTATTTGTTCTGTGATGGTGAGGATCGAGCCCAGGTCCTGACAGGTGCTAAGAAAATGCTCTCCTGCAGAGCAACACCTCCAGCCCCTAAGGACTGAACGCTTTCACCTCCTCCTCTGTCCCTGAAAGCCTATTATCTGGTATTACGAGAGAATCTTCCCATTCCACAAGAGCATTTCAAGTCATTTTCTCACTCACTTTCCATTTGCCTCAGCTTCCTTCATATTTCATATTGAAATGGCTTTCAGAGAAATAAAGGTAAGAAAACATTATTTGGGGATCTCTCCTATTTGGTGGCAAGACATTTAATTTGCAGTCACTTGGGAAAATGAACTCTAAGTCACGTAATATCATCAGTGAACTTACGCTTCCACCAGAGTAAAATTTTCTCAGCTTTCTAATCACAGTGTGAAAAGGATTTAGACAGTTTGAGAACAGAAGTGGCTATTACGTATGCCGCTAGCATTGTTAGGGAGGGGTGGGAAAGATGCACAATTTTTGTTCTTTGAAGTATGCTGAACTAGATTTTTTCCTCCTCATCACTGTGGAGTCTGAGAATGTATCATCAGGAGCTTCATGTTCTCCACTGACTTACACATCCTGTGTGACTCCTGGATCTTGGATTCCAGTCATCTGAAAAGAAAGTATGAGAGTT
Source organism: Thryonomys swinderianus (assembly GCA_004025085.1). Taxonomy (NCBI): domain Eukaryota; kingdom Metazoa; phylum Chordata; class Mammalia; order Rodentia; family Thryonomyidae; genus Thryonomys; species Thryonomys swinderianus. The sequence goes on along the minus strand of PVIC010010253.1, from coordinate 32,584 downwards.
AGAGGTGTGGCTCAGTGACAGAGCACTAACCCAGCACAGGTAAGGTACTAGGGAAGCTGAGGAAGGGGGTTTGGCTACAGGGGCATTGGATAGGAAACATACTCACGGGCTGGGGAGTTAGCTCAGCAGTGCTAACTGCTGTCTGCACAAGGTTCTGAGTTCTGTCCCTCATATTGAAGGGGGGAAAAGGAAAAGAAAACAAAACAAACCTACACCAATAGACTGAATAAGCCTCTGATTTATGCCTCTTTGACCCCATTATTAAATATTAGTAGAATGAATGAATGGCAAAGACAGTCATATAGTCAAAAAACCGATTGTTTCTTGAGAGATGTTATTTTGGCCAACGGGCTGGGCACAGCCTGTGATCTTCCGAGGACTAGCACGATGTGTGGCTTGATTGGGTGAGGCTGTGAGGTGGGCATACCACCACCCGCGAGAAATCACGTGTCACAAACAACACAAGCACCATGGCCAAGAGGCTCTTCATCTTACAACTTATCTGTTCTTAGCTGTCAGTTCCCAGATGCTGAGTAACCTCTGAACATTAATTATGGTTGTGTGTTTTCAGTTCTAGTTTTAGAACTTTGAACAAGGTCAATAATCACGTGTTTCTGGCACCACTGTTGCTCGATTAACGGCTGAGAGTAAATAAGTGTGATCAGAAGCACATCTGTCTTACTGTGTCTCAATATTCTCTGTCTCCTGAACAAGAAATGACTTTCACTGTGCCTTGCTCTGTTTTTGAAGCAGGGTCTCACAACATCACCCAAGGTGATCTTGAACTTTTTATCCTCTTGTCTCAGTCTCCCAAGTGCTAGGATTACAGGTGTGTGTCATGACACCTGGTGGTCATGTTTTACGTTAGTCGTACAGGTTAGTTTCAAAAACAGGTGAGGGGCCATAAATGTGAAAGTGTTGCACTAACATGATGTGGTAATATGTGTTTGTGATAACCTTGGCAACTTCTATTTCTGGCACAAGGGGTGTGGCCTCCTGCGCTATACTCAGACTTGATTTTCTTTCCTGTGTAATGGGTTCTGCCCATCTGCCTTTAGGCAGCATATTTTCAGTTGGCTTTTCTTTTTCATCTCAACCAAACAGATATGAAAATTGCTACCTCTCCCCTGATTATGTTGGCCATGTTTTTCAAAGCTTACTGTGAGAATGTCCCATAACTCCATAATTTGTGTTATTCAGGTTTGGCTGGAATGAAATGTCTGTGAAGCTGATCACACAACAGCAACAGGAAAAATGTCCAGCATGCTTTGTTTTTGCATTTTACCTTTGCAAAAGCCATTGTTACCACGGATGGTTGCACAGGTAAGGTACTAGGGAAGTTGAGGAAGGAGGAGGGGGGAGGAGAAAGCCAAAGTAGGAAGATTATAAGTTTGAGTCCCAGCAGAGCAGTTTAGAGAGACTATGTCTCCAAATAAAAAATTTTTAAAAAGGCTGGAATTGTGGGTCAGTGTGAAGGGCCTAGGTTCAACCCCCAAAATACTTCCCCCCCAAAAGGAAAGGCCCCTGTCACTTAGCTTCACACATACCTAGTAAGAAATGAAATGTGTTGTTTGCTTCTTTATGAAGTTATCCAATCTTGCTGCACAAGTAGTTCATCATATCCAACTTCAGTCTCTTTCTCTCTCTCTCTCTCTCTCTCTCTCTCTCCATCTCTCCCCTCTCTCCCAGGGTGTCACACATGCTAGGCGAGTGCTCCAACACTGAGCCACACATCCAGCCCTCCTTGCTCAGTCTTTGTCTTTTTTTTTTTTTTTGAGACAGGGTCTCGCTTTGTAGTCCAGGCTGGCCCTGAGCTCACTATGTAGCCCAGGCAAGCCTCGAACTCAGCAATTCTCCTGCCTCTGCCTCCCGAGTGCTGGGATGACAGGCATGAGCCACCACGCCTGGCACTGTGATATATGATACCGGGGATTGAGCTTGAGACCTTGTGCTTGCCAGGCAGACGCCGGAACCACTGAGCTAAATCCCTAGCCCCTCGCTCAGTCTTTGATTGCCATGAGCCCAAACTACTGTCCAGCTGTCAGCAGGGCTATGTTCTCATCTAAACACACAGCTGAAGACAAATCTTCCCAGCCCACTTCTTCCATTGGTAGGGTTAACTTCCTTCTGATGATAGTAGAGACACTTCGGAGTTTTTGTTTTCATTGTGTTTTTTTTGTTTGTTTGTTTTTGTTGGGAGGACTGGATCTCACTAGGTAGCTAGGCAGGCTGTGAGCTTGAGTCTTCATCGTCAGCACCCCAAGTTCTGGGATTACAGGGCTTCTGCCATGCCCCGCTCACTTTGGGGTTTTCCCCAGCTGTTGGCTGAGGGCTCTGAGATCCCAAAGGCTTCCCTTGGGCAGGTTACCAATGACAGCTCACCCCTTCCAGGCTGGCAGACAGGAGGGAGAATCTGCTGGGAAGATGGAACTTTTCGCAAGGTGACAACAATCAGGGGAATTACAGATCCTCCTGTGAGCTCCATTCTTACTGAGGAGAGGAGACAGCACACAGATGGGAACACCAGGAAGTGGACTCGGGAAACCCAACACAGAGAACCATGAAAGCTGAGCCCCTGCTCCACGGGCCCCCCTGAGCAGGGGAAGACAGAGGACACATGGATAGAGAAATAGATGAACACTGGGTTCTGGAAACAAGTGCTAGAGCAGACAGGCAGGCCACTGAAGGTAGCCTAAGTAAGGGGGTGTCGTTATGGAAGAGGGGAGTCACGAAGGCCACTGGGGCCAGCAGCACTGGAACAGCGACTGGGGCGGGGTGAGGGTCACACAGAAAGCTTGGAGGAGAGGGCACTGGCTCCTGGCACCCTGGCTGGGCCATAAAGGCAAGTTCCAGAGCAGCAAGGAGACCCCTGGTGACCAGGGAGCCGGGGTAAGGCCAGAGCAGAGAGACTTGAGCCTCGCAGGGCGGGGGGAGGTTCTGAGGCTCTCCCTGAGCACCATGCGGGGTTACCAGGCAACTGAAGGCAGGACAGAAACAGTGGCTCATCCCTGCCAAAGGTCCTAGTGTTGCCGACTCTGTGGGTTCTTTTGCTATCGAAGAATCAGAAGCACTTGGCACAGGAATAGGGATTTTATTCTTATGCTCAAGCAAAAGGGGGAAAGCAACTGGGGAACAGAGGTGCTAGGCGGACCCAAACAAAGGTCAAGGGCTCCAGATTGGATAGCATCTGAGAGGCAGATGCATCTCTTGTCATCACACGCAGGGGTGGAGCTTAGTGGGCCTATTGTCCTTTTTTTCCTGGCCCTTGATGTCTTGTTCACATCTAAAGTCTCCACCTGAGTATGATTTTTACTCTGCTACTTAGTAAAGTACAGAGAAATAGAAGTTACTTTAGTGACAGTTCTCCACATACAGTTCTCCTTTATCATCTAGGAATTTTTTTTTTTTAAGACAGGGTCCTACTATATAGTTCAGACTGGCCCTGAGCTCACTTATAGCCCAAGCAAGCCTCGAACTCACAGCAAACGTCCTGCCTCTGCCTCCTGAGTGCTGGGATGACAGGCATGAGCCACCATGCCCAGCACTGTGGTATGTGGTACTGATTGCTGGTGGGTGTGAGTCACCATGCCCTGTATTGTATGTGGTTACCTGGCCGAACCAGGGACCTTGTGCTTGCTAGGCAGGCGCTGGAACCACTGAGCTAAATCTCCAGCCCTAGGAAAATTTTTAATTGAGTAGCCTTGGAGCGGGACAGATCCCTCACCTGCCTCGGTGGGTTTGAATTTAATGATCCTGTTTATCGCAGCAAGAAACAGTGGTAGTTTGGTCCCAAATGGTGCCAGTACATCTCCCGGAAAGAAGACAGCTGTCATCTAAAGGTAGACCTAGAGGGAAGGAAGGAAAAAATGTTAAAGGTAATGGCAATATTTGTGTCTGAGCCAGTTGAAGAATGGAGTATCCATTAGTTGGATGTGGAAGACAGGAGAGGAAGGAGTTGGGGAAGGTTTGATTTTATTATGCAGTATAAGGAGATGACACGACACATTTGTGTTTGGAATGTTTACCTTGATCCCATGATGGGGGGGTTACTCAAGTGTAGAGGAACAGAGAGATATTACTGTCTTTGTAAAGTAGGAGTTTACTTAGAGTAAGACAAGAAAGCTGTACCTGTGGCACATGCCTGTTGTTCCAGGTATAGTTTCAGCTATTGGGGAGGCTGATGCTGGAGGGTTGCAATTTTGAGGTCAGTTTGGGCTACTTAGTGAAATCAAATAAGATAAATAATTCAGGGCCATAGCCCAGTGATAGAGTGCTAGTCTAGCACATGTAAGGCCATAGGTTCGATCCCTTCTCAGGAAAACAAAACAAAACATCCAAGACCAATAATAAATTGGATTTTACACACGGGCTTTGGAAAGTTCTCTATAATGACCAAAACAACTTTTAAAAAGGCCTAGACTACATTTCAAACTATATAGGCTCTGACAAGAGCATATTCTTTTTTTTTTTTTTTTTGCTTTTTTGAGACAGGGTCTTGCGTTGTAGTTCAGGCTGGCCCTGAGCTCACTATGGTGCCCAGGCAAGCCACCGCGAACTCAGCAATCCTCCTATCTCTGCCTCCCGAGTGCTGGGATTACAGACGTGAGCCACCACGTCTGGCATTGTGGTATGCGGCGTTGATTGTTGTTGGGCGTGTCTCCACGCCCAGCATTATATGTGGTTACCGGGGATCGAACTCAGGACCTTGTGCTTGCGAGGCAGGCGCCAGAACCACTGAGTTAACCCTCCGGCCCAAGAGCATATTCTTGAAGAAAAAAAATATATATTCTGGAGCCAGGCATGGTGACTCATGCCTATAATCCCACCACTCAGGAGGCAGAGGCAGGAGGATTGCTGTGAGTTGGAGGCTAGCCTGGGCTACATAGTGAGTTCAGGCAGCCTGAACTACCCAGCAAGACCCTGTCTCAAAAAACTGAAAAAAAGAAAGAAAGAAAAAAGAATATATTCTAGAATGAGCATTACATGTGTTTGTCTGGGGTGGCCACAGACTGCCTGCTAGTTATGAATCTAAAAGGTAAAACAGCATGATGCACAGACTTGATTGGTTCTTGATGCAGGTTCTGAGTTTTCTCTCCAGATTAGTCACCAGGGTCCACCATCTGCTTCACATGCCCAAGAGCAAGGGCCCTGCTTCCTTTACCAACAGTGAAGATGGGGGCTGGAGATGTAGCTGAGTGGTAGGGTGTGTGTCAGCACGTCACTTTGCACACATGGAAAAAAGATGGTAGAAGGAGTTGCCTTAATGGCCTTACAGAAATTTGAATCTGAAAAAGATGAGACAATATGCTTATTCTGCCTATGAATTTTTCACTGTCATTAGGCTAGAAATACTATGCGGCCTTTAGTGCCCACCATGGTCAAGTTCTACAGCAACACCACTCAAAACAGAGGTTACCCAGAGAAGGCAAATCTACAGGAAGTAGAGTACTGGCTCCCTGGAGCTAGGGCTGGGAAAAGAGACTGGTTATAAACGGGCTTTAAAGATCTAAAGTATTCTAACATGGTTTGTGGTGATGGTTACACAAGTCAATTTAAAAAAATCACTGGACAGGGCCAGAGATTTAGCTCAGTGGTTCTGGTGCCTTCCTTGCAAGCACAAGGTCCTGAGTTCACTGCCAGGTAACCACATACAATGCTGGGCGTGGTGAGTCATGCCCACTAGCCATCAATACCACATACCACAGTGCCTGTGATCCCAGCACTCGGGAGGCAGAGGCAGGAGGATTGCTGAGTTCGAGGTTTGCCTGGCCTACATAGTGAACTGAGGGCCAGCCTGAACTACAAAGCGAGACTCTGTGTCAAAAAAAAAAAAAAAGAAAAAAAAAATCATTGGGGCCGGAGGGTTAGCTCAGTGGTTCCGGCACCTGCCTCACAAGCATAAGGTCCTGAGTTCGATCCCCAGTAACCACATACAATGCTGGGCATGGAGACACGCCCACCAGCAATCAATACCACATACCACAGTGCCGGGCATGGTGGCTCATGCATGTAATTCCAGCACTCGGGAGGCAGAGACAGGAGGATTGCTGAGTTCCAGGCTTGCCTGGGCTACAGAGTGAGCTCAGAGCCAGCCTGAACTACAAAGTGAGACCCTGTCTCAAAGAAAAAAAAAAAATCATTGGATAGCACCTTGATAAATTTTTCTTTTTTCTTTTTTTTTAAATGGTGGAGATTGAATACACAGCCTCATACCTGTTAAAGACCTGCTGTACAACTAATCTATGCCCCAACTCCAATAACATTTGTTTCAAATAATTTTTAAATTGATAAACAATAATTATATATTTATGGGTAATAACTATTATAGTGATATATACATTATACAATTATTAAATCAAGTTAATATATCCACCAATGCATATACTTATCATTTTTATAAGGCAAATATTTAAATTGTGATTTCTTAGCAACTTTGCAGTATCTATATTATTACAGATGTGCACTGCTCTGCCCAGCTAATAAATCTCTTTATACACACACACACACACACACACTGAAATAGGGTTCTCTATAGAAACAAAACCAATATGATCTATTTCTCTATCTCCACCTCCATCTCTATTTCTATTATTATCTATGATATATTATAAGAAACTGGCACACATGCCTATAAAGGCTGAGATGTACCACAATCTGCTGTCTGCTAACTGGAGACCCAGGGAGAGACTGGAGTCTTGTGAACCAGAGAGCTGACAGTGTAAATCCCAGCCAAGGGCCCAAGACTGAGGTCCCAGCAACAGCAGTCAGGCAGGGTACCACATCTCCCCCTCCATCAGCCAGGCCCTCAGGGCACTGGCTGGTGGGACTGGGTGTTGCCAACCACCCTGGGGAGGGCAGTCAGTTTTACTCAGGCCCTGATTCTAATGCTAATTCTATTCAGAAACACCCTGCCAGACACAGGCAGAGGAATGTTTAATCCAGGCACCTGTGTCTCAGTCAAATTGACATGTAATTAGCCATCACCAGGCCACCCCCTGTCTGCACACCCCCATCTCTTAGAACCGTACTTCCTCTCCAAATAAAGACAGTAGCAAGGTCACAATTCTGCCTGACATGATACATTCATGCTGTGCATTACTAAACACGCCCTAGCCCAGGGATGGTAAAACTTTTAAACAATGATACAAACAATCCACACAGCATGTGTGCCACAGGTTCACCACCACTGAGCCTAGACCCTTTCCCACAAGAAGTTGCATGGTCCGTATCTTGAGTGACCCCAAAGGCCCAGTTGGTAAAGATTTCTCTCACAAGGTGGTGCTGTTGGGAGATGGAGGAATCTTTAAGGGTGGAGCCTAGAGGGAAATCCTATGTAATGGGGGGATGTGCCCTTAAAGGGCACTGTAGAACCCCAGGCCTGCCTCCCTCCCTCCCTCCTTCCCTCCCTTCCTCTGCCCTCTCTCTCTCTCTCTCTCTCTCTCTCTCTCTCTCTCTCTCTCTCTCCCTCTCTCTGTCTCTCTCTGCCTCTCTGTCTCTCTCTGTCTCTGTCTCTGTCTCTGTCTCTGTCTCTGTCTCTGTCTCTCTCTCTCTCTTTTGGACCAGGGCTCAAACTCAGGACTTTGTGCTTGCCAGGCACAGTATCACTGAGCTAAATTCCTGGCCCCAAGGCCCTTCTTTCTCTGAGTTTTGCTTTTTGGCTATGCAATAAATAGTTTGGCTCAGTCACATCCTCCCACCATGATGTGCTCCCTCATGACCAGACTCAAAGCAACCAATCATGAACCAAAATGGATTACTTCTCATTTAAATGTACTACCTCAGTTATTCTTTTTTGTTGTTGTTGTTTTTGAGACAGGGTCTCGTTTTGTAGTTCAGGCTGGCCCTGAACTCACTGTAACCCAGGCAAGCCTTGAACTCAGCAATCCTCCTGTCTCTGCCTCCTGAGTACTGCGATTACAGGTGTGAGCCACCACGCCCAGTATTGGGGTATGTAGTTACTGGGGATTGAACCAGGGACCTTGCGTTTGCTAGGCAGGCACTGGAACCACTAAGCTAAATCTCTGGGGCCCATCAGTAATTCTTGTAATAATGAGAAAACTGACTAATGCAGAAAGAAGGTAGAGTCTTTGAGTGATACTTATTCTTCTCCTTTATGTCCACCATGATTTAAAGTTAATATTCAAATCTTATGATATATACTACATAAGAGTATAAAAGAAAAAGTATTTGCTATCCTCACATACAAACATTTAAAATACATATACTTTTTTTTTTTTTTTTTGAGACAGGGTCTCACTTTGTAGTTCAGGCCAGCTCTGAGCTCACTATGTAGCCCAGGCAAGCCTCGAACTCAGCAATTCTCCTGCCTCTGCCTCCCGAGTGCTGGGATTACAGGCGTGAGCCACCACGCCCGGCACTTAAAATACATATACTTTTTATTTCTATAACTGGTCCTATGGCCATACCTGGTATTTATAGCTGGTCTATGACCCATCCTGAGTTCCCTTTGCCCTCATTAACCCTTCCACTGGTTAATTTTCTTTACTTGGGTGGTGACCCACACTTCATCCTAAACATTTCAAGACCTTGATCATAAGCAGTGCTGTGTGAGATATCATGACATTGGATAGAGTATTCTCTAATTCCACACACGATGGCATTGGATGTAGGTAGGATAAACTTATACACAGAATAAGCTTCCATTATAGTAATAGCACAGTGTCACCCTTTCATGATGGAAACAGTTCAGTGTAATCAGCTGGGTACTGGGTAGCTGGCTGATTACTCTCAGGAATATGTACAACTCAGTGTTAGTATCCAATACTGGCAAACTGGGCCCTCACCAGAGGCCACAGCCAGGTCAGCCTTGGAGAAAGGAAGTCCATGCTGCTGAGACCACATTTAACCTTTATCCCTGACACTGAGACTGCCTCATTCATGAGGCTGCTGGGCAATGAAAAAGGTGGCTCAGAAAGGGCTGACTGGCATCACAGAGAGCTGATTCAATCTATTTGCTTATCAAAGACTTCCTTTGTGAAGGTTGCCCCCAGATTGATAGTCACATGGGACACACAGATCTTAGATTTTTCCTAGTGTGATGTATGTACATATCTCTTCAAATGTCTTGGGCATCACTTTGCCAATCATATTCCTTCCAAATCCCTGAGCACACCTAGACCAGTGATGGTGAACCTTGTAGAGCTTTCAGTGATAACAAACACCCCGGTGTGGCATGCAGCACCTGATCTACACAAACCTCTTCAGAAGGTGAGAGTGGAGGAATTGTGTTGTCATTTTGCCCATTTTTCATGTGGCGCCCACGTGTGCTGCAGAACAGAAGCAGGAGATTAGGGCCCAGCAAACTGTCTAGGCAAGTGGGTGTGGCCTGTGAATTACAAAGTTCCAAGACAACAGTCCCCAAGGCCCTGCCATCAGAGGGTGCTGTATTTTAATTCTTCTCACAAGAGCTCTACCAGACTTTTGATAGGACAGCCTAGGCCTGGTGTCAGCCTGAGGAGTGGGAGACAAAAAATAACAGCCACCTTTCAACTCTGAGCCACTGTGCTGTCTCTTCAGTGCCCACTATGTAGAGTGAGTGTCTTTTCCTACTTTTAATTGGCCCAGATTTGCTTTACAGATCATGTTTCTTTTCCTATCTTTCTTTTTTCTTTTCCTATCTTTAATCATGTAAAGCTTCTCTACCTTTTGCACTTGTTTTGACCAAATCTTTGTTCAGGACATAAAGAATCTAGAAAACACCGCTAAAGGAGATCCCAGAACCTGGTAACAGAACGAACTGCATAGGAGACTGGAGACTTCTCTTTCTGGGTCGATGACATAGGGTACGCATGGTGAGAGACTTGTCGAGATAAGGGAGTGTAACATGGATGGGGCTCATGGGCATTTTATGTAATTTGTGCCTTCAGAACCTACACAGGCCCTGTCAGACACATACCACTTCCACTTGATGATGAAGTGCCGCTGCCCTGCCCACCTTCAGTGGGTCGACAGCACTCAATTCATGATGGGCAGTTCAGGCCACAAGGTACCTTTTTGGCTGTTTATTAAATATTCAGTCTCTACTGAGGTCTAAAAACAGGTCAAGAGCTGCTTCTCAAAAGAGGAGTAGAGTCCATGCTGGGTATTTCTCCAAAGTCCTGAGGGTCTGTGCTATAGGCCCCTGTAGGCATGCCTAAGGCTCCAGACAACAGCCCTATCTGCTACTGACACTTAAGCACTATTAGAGCTCTTGCGACCAGCTCAGTAGCAGAACACCCTGCACAGCATGCTGGATTTTAGGCCTCTATTTTGGACTATCACAGCCAAGTGAAGAATGTGTTGCCTCCAAAATCCAGGGAGGCGTGGTAGGCATTAGGCGTCTTTTTTCTTGCAGAATGGGCCAGATGCAACAATTTATTCTTCACCTTAGAAGGAATGTCTTAACGTGTTCCGTGCCATTGGGCTATTAGAAATTTCACAGAAGTTGAGGGTCCATACATTTTCGTCAGATATGTTCTCTCTGACATGCAGTTCATTCATATCTGTCCTCCCTACCAGGAAGTGCAGAATACTTGCTATGTCATGCTCGCTAGGTATAATCACCGTGACGTCAGCAGTGCAGTGGGCCAGTGTGATATCTTGGGAGGGAAAAGGTGATCCAGTTCTCTGTGAACTAAATTACAATAGGACAGAGCTAGAGAGTTAATGTACCCTGGAGATAGGACATTAGGGCTGAAAGCACACTACTTGGGTGGATCTTATTGACAGAAATGAGGAAAAAGGCACTTGCCAGTTCAATAGCTGCATACCAGGTACCAGAGAAAGTGTTGAGCAGGGAAACCATATCTGGTATGAAAGCTGCAATTGGAATCGACACCTGGTTAAGCTTATTATAATCCACTATCATTCTCCAGGATCCATCTGTCTTTGGTACAGACCAAATAGACTTCCTGAGTGGGGATGTGGTGGGAATTATCACTTCTCTAACCTTTAAGTCCCTACAGTGGCACTAATCTCCACAACCCTCCCAGGAATGTGTTATTGCTTCTGGTTTACTGTTTTCCTAGTTCGGGACAATTCCAGTGGCTTCTGCTTGGCTTCTCCTACCACATTAATCTTCACTCCAAAAGTATGGGAACCAATGTGAGGAGCCTGCTAGGTGCTGAGGATATCTATAACAATCATTCATGCTTTAACCAAGAAAATAACAAGATGCGTTGGGCCCACTGTGAAACAGACCTGAGCCAAAACTCCATTGATTACCTGACCTCTGCAAACTCCTTCTTTCATTGGTAGGCCACAGTGGCATTCTGGGAATCCTAGAATAGTGTTGATTGACAGCTAGGGCCCCATAGTTCCTGGAAGATCTGATTATTCCTTTCTCCCCAGTGCACTGTTACCCTAGGAAAAGACCGTAAGTTCCTTTGATAAAGACTGGGAGAACTAACAGTATAAATTCTGGATGCTTTGGCGGGGGGTGTCTTTCTTTAATGGGACCAGGGCTTCCCTGATTCAAGGGGCACTGAGTCTATAAACTGGGTGAAGTCTAGGAATTCACTGAGGGGTTACAGGTCCCTGTTTTTATAATTCAGGTTAGACTTTTGTTCACTTAACCTACTATTTTTTCTGCTTATACAAATCAAGTAAGAATCTAGCAGAGAGCTCAGCCTGAGGTATAGGTTCTAAGCACCACCTCTCAGGACCCATTTGTAGAAGTGCTTGGAGGTTTGCTTGAGATTTGGACAGTATAAAAGGGCACAGATACCAAGAAGAGCTTGCTGCCACAGCTTTGCTTACCATATCCTGCCCTGTGTCCTGTAGGGTGTTCTTTCTTACCTTTTTGTCTTTTGCTCTGCCTAAACTTGCTCTGCAGAGTGAATTTCTCCCTTACTGTTCACTTTTACTTTTTCTTTTTCTTTTTTTTTTTTTTGCTTTTTGAGACAGGGTCTCACTTTGTAGTTCAGGCTGGCCCTGAGCTCACTATGGTGCCCAGGCAAGCCGCCGTGAACTCAGCAATCCTCCTGTCTCTACCTCCCAAGTGCTGGGATTACAGGCGTGAGCCCCACGTCCGGCATTGTGGTATGTGGTGTTGATTGTTGGTGGGCGTGTCTCCAGCCCAGCATTCTATGTGGTTACCGGGGATCGAACTCAGAGCCTTGTGCTTGCGAGGCAGGCACCGGAACCACTGAGCTAACCCTCCGGCCCCACTTTTACTTTTTCAAATAAACATTGTCGTTGCTTAAAAGAAAAAAAAAAAGAATCTAGTAGACATCCTATCTATTTCATTTCTACGAAGACCACAGTGAACTAGCCAACACCAAAGTCCTGCATATGTAGGACTATTTGGATTTCTACCTTGTGTTGGGATTTATGGGTAACCATTCCCACCTTGCCTCCAAAACATTTGGGTGTCCCAATTCTGGGCCCACAGTTCCTGTTGTAAGGCCTGGCCTGTCCAGAAGAGCAATCATAGAACTTGTCATGGATGCAGGCCCTCCCTCCACTCATGTAGACCCAACACTGCTGTTAAAAGCTTGTCCCTTGGACCCACCCAATGTGGGTGAGGAAGTTTTAAAGGATAATTCCACACTAACATCCCATCCTCTCTAAGCCTTTGAATTCTTATCTCCATATGAAGCCAAGGCAGATCATTTTCAATTTGCTCAACGTGGACCACGTTTGAGCAGCCAACCAAACAAAGCAGGCATTCTTCAACTCCGTGAACTACAACATGAAAGTCAGAATCTTGGCTTCATGAGCCCCTATCAGTAAGTTCAGCCTGATCCAACTTTATGCTTCTTTTATCATCATCCCACACCTTTCGTATTCACTCCTACCTGTGTTCTTCCATTTCTGTCTGTAGAAATTAGAAAATGTAGACAAGTCTTCAGAATGTACCACACCTCCTTGTGGGCTACACTTAGACTTCACCTTTAAGTGGTTGCTTGGATCTGAGTCTTAGGTGAAGTCCCAGAAGCAAAGAGGGGAGGTCAGGTGGGTTCTAAGGAGGATCAATCTCAGAGAGGCCATTGTAGTTTCCTTGGGCAATGCTCATTTAACTCCCTGAGCTGCAGGTGAGCAGTAGGCAGAGAGACCAACACCACTGAAGGAGAAAAGCTGCTTCTACTTGAGGGAGGGAATCCCCTTCCATAGGCAGTGAAGACCCACTGGAATTCAGGGACTCGATGTCCTTCATCCTGGTCTTTCTTAACAAACCCATTCCAACTTACCGGATTCTATCCTTTTGCAATCAACAGCCCCACTTTGACAGTAGACATCCAGGGAGGCTGGGAATTCAGTTTGCCTCATTATTATATTCAAGGAGGTGTTGCATTTGATTTTCAGCAGTCTCAGCCCTCCACATACAGGAAGTAAACTTCCTTTAGGGCACATAGACAAATGCTTACATCATTTATGCTCACCTTGAGCAGTTAATTCGAATCCACAGGTTCACCCTTTTCTTGTATCACTTTGTGCAGTGACATTCAGAGCAATCAGCCAACTCCATTACATTCATTAGAGTTCCAAAAAATTTTGGAAATGTCATATACATGGTTATCCAATATTTTGCTTCTTGTAAGTATATTAGTACCATGGTACTCATCATTAATTCATTCTGAAAGACACAATATACTGAAAACAAGTCCCAAACAAATTGTAGTGAGTCACAAAACTGTGGACATCAACAAGTTGTAGCTTGCACACTGAGTACTAAACAAGTGAGTATTGGGACAAATTCTTTGGGTCAAAATTCATCAAGTACCAAAATCAGTAAGTTTCAGTGCACTTGAGTGCAAAGGTACGATTGTACCTAATTCTTTGTATCTTTAGTGTCAAATCACTCCAGGGACTATCAGAGCTCTCCTTACTACTAGACATTGAATGGTTAGCATCTTTACATCTAATCAGGTTAGAAATCCTACTCCTCAAACTCTGGAGTCATTTAGAAAATGCATCCATAACATTCAGTTCCTTTGGATCACTCTCAGGGCCAAAATCTGTCTTAGGGTTCTACAGAAAAGCAAAATAGGATATACAAATGTGTGTGTGTGTGTGTTTGTAGGGTTTATTATTAGAGGGAATGGTTCACTTACTTATGAAGGCTGAGATACACCACAGTCTGCTGTCCGCAGACTGGTGTCTTAGAAAAGCTGCTTGGGGCCGGAGGGTTAGCTCAGTGGTTCCGGGGCCTACCTTGCAAGTGCAAGGTCCTGAGTTTGATCCCCGGTAACCACATATAATGCTGGGCGTGGAGACATGCCCACCAACAATCAACACCGCATACCACAATGCCAGACGTGGTGGCTCACGCCTGTAATCCCAACACTCGGGAGGCAGAGACAAGAGGATTGCTGAGTTCGCGGCAGCTTGCCTGGGCACCATAGTGAGCTCAGGGCCAGCCTGAACTACAAAGCGAGACCCTGTCTCAAAAAAGAAAAACAAAAAAAGAAAAGCTGCTTGTACATTCCCATGAACCAGAGGGCAGATGGTGTAAATCTCATGAAGGGCTCAAGACTGAGGTCCCAGCAATAGCAGTCAGGCAGGGTACCACATCTCCCACTCCATCAACCAGCTTGTTCTGTTCAGGCCCTCAGGGCACTGGCTGGTGGGACTGGGTATTGCCACCCACCCTGGGGAGGGCAGTCAGTTTTACTCAGGCCCTGATTCTAATGCTAATCTTATTCAGAAACACCCTGCCAGACGCCAGCAGAGTAATGTGTAATCTGGGCACTTGTGTCTCAGTCAAGTTGATATATATAATTAACCCACACAAACACACAGATAGACACACACAGACCTCAGAGTACTATGTAACCTGAACAACTGTTTCTAGAACAGTAGGAAAGAAGAAATTTCAGTTGTCTTGAACAAGATAGAAGATTGCACATTACTTTGAAGTCTCATTGAAAAAGATGTTCATATTTGGAATCCTTCTGGTATTTTATTTATAAAGGAGGAAAATAACAATACGATGATATATATTTTGGGCAAAATAGGGCAACTTTTAAAAATTGGGCTTAAGTCCATTATTATTAATACCTGATACAAAGTTGCCAAAGCAGAGTATGGTAGCACAAACCTGTAATTCCAGCCCTTGGAAGGCTGAGGCAGGAAGATCATTATGAATTTGAAGCCTGTCTGGGATACATAGTAAGTTCAAGACCAACTTGAATTACAGAGTGAGATGTTGTCTAAAAAAAAGGAGATTGTTAAAGTTGTACAAAATGGAGTGTTGATGGCTTAAAGACTGAATGTCAGAATTCAACTGATTTATTAAAGTAAATTACCACACTGAAACCTGAAAAAAAAAAAACTCAGCTTGAACACAACTCATAACCTAAACATTGAGGATATAATTACCTCGTAACTATTATTCATGACTCTTAACTCCAAAGTATAATTTAATCACATACTGCCGAAGATTTAGTTATAACAATTATTAATGACATTAGTATCAGGTGGTAGTTTGTATATGTAACTGCCCTTCTGTTTTACTTGTTAATAAATCAGTGGAGAACATTTTAAATTGGTGTGGTTCTTGGATAATTTTTTTCTCATTTCTCTACCGCATTTTGCTTCATTGAACTTTGGTGTTTCAGTAAATCTTGCAAGTTAAGGCCATCAATTCAGCATTTTCCCCCAGAAGAACAAGAGGGTTGAGAATGAATAGAATGGTGGATTGTGGAGGAGAGTTTGTGATTGCTAAGATTTTTGGCTTAGGAATCTAATACTTAAGGTTTTGAAAAAATATAATGAATGTCTGTTCTTTTGTTTTAAATAATAGTATGAAAAAATGAGTAAATATGTTATTGAAATTAGTATAGTCTCTTTGTATGCCATAGTAGATTACTTTGATGCAGAACTTTTGCAAATTTGTTGTGGAAGACAAATACTTTTTGTGTGTATGAAGTATACATTTTCCTTTGAGCTGAACAGTTTTTAGGAATCTTCCAAAAGGCATACTTTATGATTTTATACTAGGACACACACTCAGCACTCAATTGCATTGCCTTATCATTTTGTATCACAAACGTATCCCTGCCACAGGGCCTTTGGACTTGCTACTCTCACTGCCCAACAGATCAGTCCTTACATGGTTATGGCCTATTCCCTTACTTAAGTCCCAGCTCAGGTATCACTTCCTCAGAGCAGCCTTCCTGGATCAGCTCTTCTAAAAATAGTCACTGCTACTATCCCTTTAACCTGCTTTCTTTTTTCACAGCATTTACCACTCTCTGACTTTATCTTCTTGCCTCACCCATTAGATTACAAGGTCAGTTTTACTCAGGCTGGTAAGAACCTTTTCAGTGTTGTTCACTGCTGCGTCCTCAGAACCTGGCGTATAATAATTGCTCAAGACATATTTGTTGAACTAAAGGAATTCCAATTCCAGTTTAAATATTTACCTATTTTTTCCTCCCCAACCAGACAGTAAATTCTTGGAAGGTATCCAAAGGCCGTGGTTGATTATTTACCTTCTCTAAAGCAATTAGCTCAGCTGTTCCTGGATGATAGTCCACTAAGGTTTGCTGAATGCCTTGAAAAATGGCTGTTACAGGCAGAACTAACCAGTAAGCATTCCCTGTGCTCGAGTGAGAACAATGAAGGCTTACCCTTCACCCTGCATTTCAGTTTACAAGGTACCTTCATATACATTAATTCATGCAATGGAGAGAATCTAGTGTGGTGCAGGGGATGGAACTCAGTGCTCCCTGTGGCCTAGGCAAGCACGCTACCATTAAGCCACACCCCCAGCCCTCGTTTGTTTTGTCAATGGCGTTTGAGCAGTTCTAACCTTTGCCTGAACAAATAACCCTCAAATATAACAAATCCCAATTTTGGAGTACTTTTTTTGGTGCTGGGAATCAAACTCAGGGCTCAGGGGTTGCCAGGCAGGCGCTGTACCACTGAGCTACATCTCTGGCTCTGAATACATTTTTTTGTCTTAGATACCTGTGGCATTTAATGAATTTTTGAACATCTTCAGAAACACGTTAATAGCCTGCATATATACTTGCACTTGAACATGTTTGTGTATGGAGTGAATTTTTAGAAGAATGTTTATAAAGGCTTCACAATGGTTATTTCTGGACAGCGGGACCTTGAGGTCTTCATGAGCTTTCCATTTCTTCTGTTTGAAAAAACATTTTTTCCCTCCCCCGTTCTTGGACCTCCTGTAATGCTAGGCAGTCTTAACTCTCAATCCTTCCAAAAAGAAATTTTTTTCCTTCATGCTGTGGATTCAATGTAGGACCTTCCCACTGTGCTACACTCCCCGTCCTTTTTATTCTGAGATACTGTTTCACTAAGTTGCCCAGGCTGGGCTTGAAGTGGCCATCCTTCCGCCTCAGCCTTCCAGAGTGCTAGCGTTAAAGGTGTGCATCATAAGCCTGGCTTTTCCTTTAAACTTTTACAACAAACGTGTACTTATTCAGTGAAACATTTCTATAAAAAGTTTTTGTTTGTGTGAATAGTATAAAAAATATCATCACTCATTTTCGGGCTATGTAATTCTTACTACATACCAAATTTCAATTTTGAGAAAACCTTTAATACTAATTTCTAGCATAGCAACATCGACAAATAAAAAAATGAACACATTGAAAGGTTTTTGTATTTTTTTTGTATTTATGGCCATGTTATTCTTTTAGCGAGGAAAAAAAGGTACAGCAATGCTTCACTCTTTGATAAATAGGTTTTCATCCTTTGCCAAAAATACTTTCCAGGATATTGAGCTCCCGAAACAGAAGGCCAAAACCAGGTGTCAGGGACTTGTTCTGGAATTTGCTCCAATCTTAAATGGCATATATGACATGTTGTCCGTTGCTCTTTTTTGCTTTTTCATTTAAAATATTGAAAATTTTCTTTTCCTTGTCCCCAACCCGATTAATATGACCTCCCCCCAAAAAAATCACCTTGTATAATAACTCTGATCGTAACGTTTGGTCCTCATTTCAGGTTTACAATGTTTTAGGCTTTCTTAATGAACCTCTGGCAATCGCTGTTTCATTATACAGCTCATGTGTCTGCGCATCAGTGTGCACACCTGTGTGAAGCGGATTTCGGGAGTGTGAGCCCACGATTCAGGGTTAATGACTTCCCCACCGGAAGCAGATGCGCTCCCATCTGTGCAAAAATCGCGTAATTCCTAGTCTCCGGGTGGGGCGAGAGGACCCTCCTCCCAGGCCAGCGGCTCACGCACTCGGGTCGGGGGCAACAGGGCGGGGCGCAGCGCATCCCGCGGGCAAGCAGGATACCTGGATACGGCTCGGCGGGAGTGGGGCGAGTCTTCTGCCCCGTCGGCCAGTGTCCCTATCCCACCCCAAAACGTGTTTGAGGAAACCAGCTCCGACCGGCGGCCGGGTTAGCCCGGAGCCGGCGGGTGGGGGAAGGGACAGGGCGGGGCGGGGCGGCGCGCCCCGCCCACAGGCCCCGCCCACAGGCCCCTCTCCCTGCGGAGCTGGCGGCGACCTCGTGCTCTCCGAGGATCAGCGCCCTGGAAGAGGAGACCGGCGGCGGCGCGCGCGTCAGGGGCCCCGGAACACAGGTACGTGGGTCCCTTCGCGGTCGGCGCGGGTCAGTTGGGCCAAGCGGTTGCGGAGCCATCGCGCCGCGTCTGTGACGCACGGCGCCGCCTCGGGGTGCGGGCCGGCGGACGGCCGGCTGCAGCGGCGGCGGAGGCGGAGCGGGGGCGGAGCCGACGGAGGCCCCGCCCCGGGTCCGGAGCACCGAGAACGCTACGGAGCAGGCGCGTCCTGCCGCCGCCGCCGCCGCCGCCGCCGCCGCCGCCGCCTCCGCCTCCTCCTCCGCCTCCGCCGCCGCTGCTTGCCCTTCTTGGCAGCCGCCGCCTCCGCCGCCATTTGCACGGGGACCCCGGTGACAGGGGCTCGGCGGAGGGGCGGAGGGGCGGAGGGAGGGGGGAGGGCCCGCGGAGCCCCGGAGGGCGGGAGCGACGCCGCCCGCGCCGGCCCAGCTCCCATTGCGCCCGCGGCGGGCCCTGAGCAGCGGCGGCGGCGGCTGCGGAGGCCGAGGGCGCCCGAGACGGCTGGAGGGGCGGGGGCAGCGGCCGCCGCCGTTTGATGGATCCGAGGATCGCCTGGTTCCAGCCAGAGCAGCTCGGACCGTCCAACAGTCTGTGGATGCAGATCTGGGAGACGACCCAGGGGCTGAGGAACCTCTACTTCAACCACCACTGTCACAGCAGCGGCGGCGGCGGCGGCAACAGCACGGCCTCGGGCGCGAGCGGCGGGAGCCCCGGCAGCCCCGGCGGCGCGGCCCCGGCCTCGGCCCCGGCCCCGGCCTCGGCCTCCGCCCCGGCCGGCATGCTCCGCTCCGGGGAGCGCTTGCCGGGCGGCCACGCGCGGCCCGCCGAGCAGCGGGACTTCCTGCCTCTGGAGACGACCAACAACAACAACAACCACCCCCAGCCGGCAGCCTGGGCCCGCCGCTCCGCCTCGGGACCCCCGGCCACCCCGGCGCCGTCGGCGGCTCCGGCCCCGCGCCCTTCGGCCGCTGTACCCACAGCCGAGTCAGCCGACCCGGCCTCGGGCAGCAGCAACAAGCGGAAGCGTGACAACAAGGCCAGCACCTACGGACTCAACTACAGCCTGCTGCAGCCCAGCGGAGCGCGGGCCACGGGGGGCGGCCGGGCGGACGGCGGCGGGGGCGTGTACAGCGGGACCCCATGGAAGCGGAGGAACTACAACCAAGGAGTCGTGGGGTGAGTTCGTGCCGGGCCTGCGGCCCGTGGGTGGACCAGCTCCTGCCCAAGCCGCTCGGAGGAGAACTGATCACCCCCCAATCCCCACCTACCTGCACTTTCCCCCACCCTGCTCACCCTCCGGACACCCCCCGGACAAGCACAGCTCTCCTTCACCTCCCTTAGTCTTCCGCACCTTCCCCGTGCCCTCTTAACCGTCCACATCTTGCTCAGACCCTTTTATCCACCCGCTCGCTGCTCCCATCCTCCCAAATCCAGCCTGCCCCCCTCACTTGGCCCTCCACATCATCATCTCCACCATCACGCCCCGCCGGTGAGGTTCCTAAGCATAGATATATCATTCATTCCCCGAGAATGCTAACGGTACTGCGTTAATGCCTTTTGATGGTTCAGGACCTGGAGGTGCTTTCCTTGCCAAGAATAGAAACATCCAGAATGCCCCTCCCCCTCCCCCAATCCCAGACAGGGATCGTGGCTGCCCTGAAAGGCATTGCCTTCTTTTGACCCTTTGGCCAATCTTTCAATTTTTATTTTAAAAAATTTTGTGTATTAGCCATGTGCTGTCCTCAGGGAGGGAGGAGTAGGTGACAGCTAAGTTTAGGCCGGTGGAAGTGGTGAGCTCTTGTTCTGAGGCCCTGATAGAACTTTCCAGGAGTTCATGGTCCGGTCTCTGGCTTCTCACTGTAAAGTCATGCTGGCAGAGGCAGACTGTGGTTTTCATTCTAGGGGTAACTTTATGCTAATGAGTGAGTGTTGCACCACTAGTGACTTTGTGTTTAAAGTTCAGCTCTTACAAAATGGAATCTTACCTGACCCCTAGTGAATTATGTACATAAACTGGGAATGTGTCTGGCTAGATTTTCCTTCTGGAAGAACCTCTGTGCTGAAATAGGTTACTCAGTCAT
This sequence comes from Thryonomys swinderianus, assembly GCA_004025085.1. NCBI lineage: Eukaryota > Metazoa > Chordata > Mammalia > Rodentia > Thryonomyidae > Thryonomys > Thryonomys swinderianus. Next base: position 11,998 of record PVIC010010253.1, on the reverse strand, counting down.
TTTTCTTTTGTAAAATAAGGCTTTTGGACGTGTGTGTGTGTGTGTGTGTGTGTGTGTGTAAACTGGCTTTCAAATTGCTTTTCAGTTTTTTAGGTCCTGTTTTATGTTGAGGGCTACAGTACACAAATGAAACCAGCAATTAGTAATCTTGCATGAACCTTTTCTTAGCTTCCCCCATTCAGATCTGCCCTGTTTGGCACAGAGACAGTTCTGTGTACCTTTTTGAAGGTCTGGGTAAAATGAGTTGGTGGGTTCCATCTGCTTCTAGTGGGCTGGTGTCTGCTATATGCTACTATTACAACTCCCACTTTTTACGGAAAATGCATCCCTGTGTTTTAGAAATGGTGCATGTCAATTCTGCCTTAACTCCAGAGGGGAACCTTTCAGGGTTGAGTCCTCTGTTGCTAAGCTTCAAGGGCGCTCTCCATGGTCATCACATTTTATTAAAGGTTTGTGGTTCCATCCTGTTAGCATTTCCAAGTTGAAGCATAAACCTGTGGTTTAGCGTCAAGCAAATTGTTATTGAAGGGTTCTGGTAGTTTCCTTTTACAGAATAAGCTGCAGTTAAGTAATCACTGACATCTAAAGCCTTGAAGTTACCTAATTGCATTTTAGTGAAACTTCTATGCATATGTTTATAGAAAAGTACATTATAAATCCAAAATGTTGGCCTCCTTTTTTGATAGAAATTGTTTCAACTTCTATTTGGTGTTTAATATAGAGGTAAATGGTTCTGTAAATGGTTCACATATGAATTTATGTAGAAGCAAAATGTCCTTGTTTGTGTTTCAAATATTATATTGCCCTTAAAGGGATTAGGAGAGGAATTTTCATTTCCCAAAGGGATTACTGTTTAAAAACTGATTGTAAAAGCTGTTTTCAGACAGCTTATCACTTCATCAGACTTTCTACATTTTTTAACCTCCTTTTGAGGATGTCAGCATTTAAAAAATTTTAAAATTCAAATTCTGAGACACTCTAGTTTTAAAAAATATATGAAGCAGTGTCTAAGAGCCTTGGGATATTTAATAATTCTTGTCTTGATGTGTGGATTCTTATTTTCTCACTTTAAAGGAAGTTTTGATGTTTTTAATACTTGTATTTAATTTGAATTCAGGTTGCATCTCAATGTTACACTATCCTGGGGTTAAATATAGTAAAAAGGTTACCAGCATTTTCTGTGTGACTGATACTTTTGCTACTAGATGAACAAATTGTGAGGGTTACTGGCTTCTGAATTGGCTTCGCAGACAGGGAGCTGAGACCAAAAGTATACATGAGAATTGGATTAGAATTCTGGAATAGCTCTATACTCTTTTGAAGCTCTTTCATGTGTTGGTCTTCTCTGTACCAGCCAAACTAATTGACTTATTTCTTGAACTTTCTGAGAAACAGTTCAAAATCCTGACTTCTTCCATTATCTACGTTCTTGATTTTGAACTCTTATAGTATGTTTTATGTTCTTCATAGAGCAAATTAATGTTAGGCTTTCTTTTATGCGCATTCTCTTATCCACTGGAGGGTGGAAATTTCTTTATTGTAGAGTATGATGTTTAGAATTTGTCCTAAAGTCTCTCATAGTCTTTCATAATCAAATTCTTCTGGGTTTACTATCTCAGCATTTGTTCCCATGTAATCACAGGCCCAGGGAATTTATTTACTTTCCATTTTCTATTTTATTTTATTGCATTGCTTTCACTTACCCTTTTTCTTGTGCTTCATTTCTCTCTAGGGCTGGCTGTGCTGTAGGGTATGATTGCTTCTGCTTGTCCAAAAGCCTTTTTCTCAGATTTGATTCTTGATCTCTGTGGAAAAAGAAGTAATGGGAAAAAGTTGAAAGCACAGGGAACTTAAAGATATGCAGAGTCCTTAGACCTGAGCCCTGGTGTCTGGAAACTTGTGGAAGGTGCTTGGGGCTTGCAACAGTTTATGAATATAGGTTTGTGTTGGCTGCAGTGCAAAATCTAGGCACTTTGTCACAGTGTGGTGACTTGCTCATAGTGATGTTTAGGAGGGTGAATTTGATTGTGTGGACTTTAAGAAGACCCCATTGGGAAACCTAAGTGTTTGTTTTAGTGGTACTGGGATCCAACCCAGGATCTTGCGCCTGCTAGATAAGCCCTCTGCCACTGAACTGCATTTCTAGTCCCCAAAAACTTAAGTAATAATTTCTTCCTTTTCTTTGTTCTTGTTTCCTTTCTTTCCTTCTCCCTCCTTTAGTTTTTGTATTGGGGATTGAACCCAAGGCTCTGTCTCCACTCCCTTTATTTTTTGAGACAGGATCTCGCTTTTTGTTCAGGCTGACCTTCACCTCACTATGTAGCCCAGGTAATCCTCACATTCAGCAATCCTCCTGCCTCTGCCTCCTGAGTGCTGGGATTACAGGCGTGAGCCACCACTCCAGCACTGTGGTATGTGGTACTGATTGCTGGTGTATGTGAGTCACCACGCCCGGTATTGTACGTTGTTACCAGGGATCGAACCAGGGACCTTACGCTTGTGCTGGAACAACTGAGCTAAATCTCTGGTCTGTTTCTTCCTTTTTGTGCTGTTTAATTTGTGTGCTTTTGCACATGTGGACCACACTAAATCTTGAGTAAACTGGGACCTTCAGGTTATTATGTTTTGGGTATTGAAATATGTTTTTAAAGGAGACACAAAGCCCAGCCTACAACACATAGCAAGACCTTATCTCAAAAACAAACAAAAATAAACAACATAGTGTAGATTCTGTACAAACAATATAATTTATCCTCAAAAATTTGGCCAAATCTCCTACATACTGTTTTCAACTAAGTAACTTTCTTTTTTATTTTTATTTTTATTTTTTTTTGATACAGGGTCTCGCTTTGTAGTTCAGGCTAGCCCTGACCTCACTAGGTAGCCCAGGCAAGCCTCGAACTCAACAATCCTCCTGTCTCTGCCTCCCGAGTGTTGGGATTACAGGCATGAGCCACCACGCCCAGCATTATGGGGTGTGGTATCGTTTGTTGGTGGGCCTGAGTCACCATGCCCAATATCATCATTGTATGTCATTACCAGATCTAACCAGGGACCTTGTGCTTGCTAGGCAGGTGGCAGAACCACTGAGCTAAATTTCCGGCCCCAACTAAGTAACTTTCATGCCACAACTTCTGTTAATATCCCTCATTCAATTTCTGTGACCAAGAAACATGGTCACCTTCAAAGTCTTAGGAATGTCATTATGTCAGATAGGGTACAGTATGATATGTGGACCTCATTAAGTTTTCACTTGTTGAAAAGCAAAAGGATACAGTGGTTGGGGTCCTTTGGCATTTACCCTGTGTTCACATAGAAGATTTAGTGCATTGCTGAAAGACAAGATGAGAAAAGGATACTGGAATAGTGTAAGGCAGGGAGCATGTGTGTATGTTAGAACAGGTTTCATTGTAATACACTTGAAGACCCTGTGTCTTGACTCCTTTCTTGAAAGTGCTACCAATAAATCCTACTTTTAAGGATCTGAAGGTCCATGGAAAGAGTCCTTAAGGGCTCTCGTGCTCTACTGGTTGTGTATGGTTGTCTCCCTTTTGGTTCTCAGAGAGCCCGTGTAACACAGGCATAGTGCAGACAGTGGCAGTGAATAGTTAGGCATTCTCATGCATATTGAAGTTGAAAAAATTAAAGGCACTTTTTCTGTGGGAAGCAGAAAAGTAGGCTGATGTATGGTTCTACACAGCTTTCTGTGCTCTGTCTTTTAACTCTGTTAGAGTAACATTTACAGGAGGAAACTATTTCAAGATCACACCCACCACACTAGGAGACTATTAATCATGTGCGTGAGTACACAGACACACACACACACGAGTGTTCAGTATTCTTGTTGGGGCTCTGATCAGAGAAGAGGCTGTTTTGAAAAGTTAGGATCCAGTTGCCAGCAGCTGGTCTTTGTTCTTTTTTACAAAACTGACTGGATAGCTCAGAGCATCCTGAGGTCTTTACAGCCTCTAGTAGAATGTTCTTTTCTCCTTAGAATTTTTGGTAGAGACTTAGCTGCTGTAGAATGCCATAAAAGTTTCAAATTTGCTTTACTGTTTTTTTTTTTTTTTTTTGAGACAGGGTCTTGCTTTGTAGTTCAGGCTGGCCCTGAGCTCACTATGTAGCCCAGGCAAGCCTCGAACTCAGCATTCCTCCTGCCTCTGCCTCCCAAGTGTTGGAATTACAGGCATGAGCCACCACGCCCGGCACTGTGGTATGTGGTATTGATTGGTGATGGGCGTGAGTCTCCACGCCTGGCATTGTATGTGGTTACCGGGGATCGAACTCAGGACCTTGCGCTTGCAAGGCAGGCGGCGGAACCACTGAGCTAAATCTCCAGCCCCCTGCTTTACTGTTTTTAAGATTACACATAATGCATGGCCTTGAGCTAGACTTTTCATTAATTAGCATTCACACAGCTGGTGATAACATTCATTCCATCTTATAACATTAGTTGATATAAAAAAATTTTGCGGGCTGGGGATTTAGCTCAAGTGGTACCGTGCCAACCTTGAAGGCACAAGGGCCAGAGTTTGATCTCTGGTACCGCAAAAAAAAAAAAAAAAAAAATTTGTATGCTAAAAACTTTGGGCCACATGGAAATTTGAGTTAAAAATTTTAGCAAATACTAGGCATGGCGGTACAAACCTATAAAACCAGCGCGCGGGGAGACTAAAGCAGGAGGGCTGCTCCAAGTTTGAGGCCAGCCTGGGCTGCGTAGTGAGTTCAAGGCCAGCCTGGCGTACATAGTGAGACCCTGTCTCAAAAAAATACAACAAATGGGCTAGAGATATAGCTCAGTGGTTCCATCGCCTGCCAAGCAAGCTCAAGTTCCCTGGATTGATCTCTGGTAACTACATATAACAGTACCCGGCCTTGTGACTCACGCCCACCAGCAGTCAGCACCACATAAGACAATACCAGGCATGGTAGCTCACACCTGTAATCCCAGCACTCGGGAGGCAGAGGCAGGAGGATTGCTGAGTTTGAGGCTTGCCAGGGCTACCTAGTGAGCTCAGGGGCAGCCTGAACTACAAAGTGGGAGCCTGCCTCAAAAAAAAAAAAAAAAAAAAAAGGAAAGAGAAAGAAAAAAGATTTTAGGAAAAAATTGATTGTGGAGCCATTTATAGTGTACATTGGTACCCTATTCTCTTGAATAATTTTAAGTTAAATTTTGCTGGGCGTGGTGGCTCACAGTTGTAATCCTAGCGCTTGGGAGGTAGAGGAAGGAGGATTGCTGAGTTCCAGGCTTGCCTGGGCTACATAATGAGCTCAGGGCCAGCCTGAACTACAATATGAGACCCTGTTTCAAAAAAAAAATTTTTTTTTTTACCATGTGCCCGTGTAGTGTCTGGTAACCAAGCTTGAGATTTCTAGCATTTGTCATACCTCAGTGGTGGCAAACCTTTTAGAGCTTTCAGTGATAGAAAAGGCCCTTTGCATTACACATGCATAGGTTTGCCACCACTGTCATACTTTCTTCTGAAATATTTGTATGAATTTGGTGCAGAAAACTTTGGTTTTAAATTAGTTGCTATGGTAAAACTGCTCTGTAAGGTTGAAGTCTTCATCACTGTTTCAAATGGGGTACAAGACCTTTTCCATTTGTTATTAATAACCTCTTCATACACACCATATAACTTTCTTCTCATTTTGAAATAATCTATACATTGATAGAAAGTCACAAAAACTATACAGAGATCTCATATTTCCTCTGTCCAGTTTCACCTAGTAGTAACATCTCATGTAACTACAACTCAATTTCAGTATCAAAAGCAAGAAATTGACATTGGTACAGTACAAGATTTCACCAGTTTTGCATGTACTTATTTTTGTGCGTGTGTGTGTGTGTCCTGTAACCCTCACCACTATCAGTAAAGATACAGAACTAGGTTGGGTTTGTTCTCGCTATTGCTACCCAGGTTTGTTTTCACATGAAGGAGACAAGAATAAAAAAAAAGATATGAACTAACCCATCACCTCACCCATCCCTCTCGCTGTGAGTAGTGGTCACACTTTTCACATCCCTTATTCTGAGGAACCAGTAATCTGTTCTCTGTCTCTGTAACCCATTGTGAGGCTGTTAAGTAAACAGAATCATAGTTTGTACCTTTGGCTTTTTTCTTCTCCCCGTAATTCCTTTGAGAGACATCTCCAAATTCCTGTTAGGTATCAGTAGTTCATTACTTTTTATCATTGAGTGGTATTCCATAATATGGATCAACATACTTGTTTAGGGTTAAATAAACTGTTAAGCCATTTTCTAGAGTGGCTTATCATGTTACATTTCTACCAGTAGTGTGTGTGAGATCTGGACTCTGCATCCTTGCCAGCATGTGGGGCTGGCACTGTTTTAGTTGAGCTCTTCTCATATGTGTAGTGATCGCTCAGTGCGTGTTTATCATACTAACTCCTTCATAATGACCACCTGGTTGTGTGAGTGGCCCTGGGGATTTAACTCAGGGCTTTCCATGTGCTAGGGAAGCGCTCTGCATTTGAGTTCCGTTCCCAATATTCCACATAATTTTAATTTGCCTTTAGTTTAAAAATCTTATCTGTGGCTGGGGATTTAGGTCAATGGTACCATGTCTGCCTTGCAAGCACAAAGTCCTGAGTTTGATCCCTGGTACCAAAAGTTAAAAATAAATAAATAAATAAATAAATAAATAAATAAATAATCTCTTGACAGTAATAAGACTTTTGGAGTTAAAAATTGCTAGGTAAAATTGACTTGAGAGGCCTCAATTGGCTGGGAGTTTGGAGTGCTTGCTTAGTATGTGTAAGACCCTAAGACTTCAACTTACACACTTGGCTTTGGCTTTAGTTTTAGCAGTATCACTTCAACTTTGTCTTTAAAGTAGTAAGTTTTAGTGTGTTTTGGTTTTTTATTCTTTTCTGTTGTGATAGGCCTCTCTGTATTCCCCAGACTGGTCTTCAATTCCTCGGTTCAAGTGAGCCAACTGTTTGTAACTTCCAAGTAGCTGGAACTACAGGTGCATACCACATTTTAGGTTCAATATTTCTTGCACATGTTGAAAATAAAGCAGATTTTAGTCTCGGTCTCTAAAAACATACTGAAGTATAATTGTTGAGTTGATTTTAAAATTTGAGAGTCTGTCCTGTCATATTAATAGTACTTCTCTGTTGGTTCAGCTGTAAAATACAGGTATAAACGCCAGATTTGTTTGGTGGTAGCCATAAAGGGTTTTTGCAGTATTGTTACATCTAATAATACTTTCAGACTGTGTGTCTTCAACTTTCAGAATAAACCATCTGAAGCCCTGTCTGGCCCAGGAAGTGGGTCTTGGTGTCTTATTTTTCCTTACCTTGGAAACATAACTATTAATCTATTATAAATTTCTGTCAAAGCAAGACTAAGAATCCATTAGGATTATGGATGTGGAATTTTAAAAGTTAGTTTTTAGTAATTTGGAGTTAGCAAGGTTTTAGTGGTGAGGATTGAAATTGCAGTCTTTTTTCCTTGAAATTATTTGCCCATCTTTTTGTTTGTATGAATGTATTGATAAATGTAGAAAATACAGATAAATCAAAGGAAGAAAAATAACCCTGACAGCACACTACTAGAATATAACTACTGTTAACATTTTGGTGTAAATAATTTTTAGGCTTTTAAATATGTGTGTATCTTTTCCTTTGTATCAATATGGACTCCTGCTGTGGTTATAAGGGTTTTTTTGTTATGGTACTGGGGATTGAACCTAGGGCTTTGGACTTGCTATGCAAAAATCTACCATTGAGCTACCTCCCCAGCCAAGAATGAAGTTCTTAATGGGAAAGCAGGCTGGGAGTGAGAAGGGAGATAAAGCTAATGGGCTTTGGTAATGAGTTGTTTCCAAGGAAAGAAAAGCAGTGTAGGCTATAAGAAGCCAAACTGGGTTTGGGGATGACTCTGTGTGTGTGTGTGTGTGTGTGTGTGTGTGTGTGTGTGTGTGTGTGTGTGTGTGTAAAGGAAATGAATTCTTCCTGTAGTGAGTTCTTAGCTTTTGGTCAGTGACAGGGAATGTCAGGCAGCCCTTTGATGGAAGGTCTACCTAGCCTTTGCTTTCTGTCTCTGGTGTCTGCAGGAAACCAGGTCAGACCTATGACCTGTGAGCCTCTGTTCAGGAGACAAAGTTCACACAGCATTAACTCAGTAACCAGGAGCAATGTGCTTGTTTTTCCTTTGAAATTAAGCGTGGATCATATTTCTTCATCCGTGCTAATGTTCTTAAATCTCATTGAATCAGTCTTTCCCTCAGGCTAAGGTAACCCATACAAACTTAAAGAAGATCTTATACTAGGAATAAATTGGCAAGTGATCCCCCACCCAACAAATATTTATTTTAAAAGTCAGTATTTGCAAAAGCTGTGTGGCAAGCATGGTAGCAGCTGTGGAAGGGAAGGGCACTATGGCCTCTATAAAGCTAGAAATCTGAGAAGATGCTCACATCAGAGTCTTTAGGTCAGAGTTTGGTTTCAGTTTACCAGGAGTTTGAGGCAACCCCTTCTGGGGAGGTCAGCAAACAAGACAGCTAGCTCTAAGACCTTGGCAAAATGAGCAATGCCATGGACTTTCTTGTCCTTAAAAAGATCTTCTTGCACTACTTTCTCCCCAAGATGTTTCTATTTTAATGGTTATTCTACTGTTATTATTTAGGTGGTTTCTTTCTTTTTTTTTTACTTTTTTGTGTTACCAGGGATCAAACTCAGGCCTTTGTGCTTGCAAGGTAGGTATGGCACTGTTTGAGCTAAATCCCAGGCCCCGTTGTTTTATTTTATTTTTTTTTTTTGAGACAGGGTGTTGCTTTGTAGTTCAGGCTGGCCCCGTTGTTTGTTTGTTTGTTTGTTTTGAGACAGGATCTCACTTGTAGTTCAGGCTAGCTCTGAGCTCACTATGTAGCCCAGGCAAGCCTCAAACTCAGCAATCCTCCTGTCTCTGCCTCCTGAGTGGGGGGATTACAGGTGTGAGCCACCACGCCTGGCCGTTGTTTGTTTTTTTTGAGGTAAGGTCTCTATGTAGCCCTGACTAGTCTTAAACTTGTAATGATCCTCCTGCCTCAGCCTCCTTAGTGCTGGGATTACAGATGTGGACCACCATGCTGGTTTAATGTCTTTTGTTTTGTTTTGCCTTTTTTTTTTTTTTAAATCATAGTTTTAGATTTATGGAGAGAAACAAGCAGAAAGTATAGTTTTCATATGCTGCATACTCTCAGTTTTCCCTGTTACCAACACCTTGAGGCAAGTCAAATATTGATATCTTACTATTAACTCAGGAGTTAACATTAGGATTTACTCTGGCTTTTACAGATTCTGTGCATTTTGGCAAATAATGTAATGGATGTATCCACTATACAACATACAAAAGTTTTACTGCCCTAAAATTCCCCTACGAATTCCAGCCCCTTGCATCCTAACCCCTGGCAACCACTGACCCTTTTACTATCTCCAGCTTGGCCTTTTCCAGAAAGTCATATAATGGGAGTCATACAGTATGTAACTTTATGAAATTCGTATGTTTCATTTAGCAGCATATATTTTAAGATTCCTCTCTTTTCCTGGCCTAACAGCTTGTTTCTATTTAGTGCTGAGGAATACACCATTGTGTGGTTGTACCAGTTTGCCTGATCAGTCAGCTTCTTGAGGTAAACATCTTGGTTGCTTCCAAGGTTTGGCAGTTACACAGCACTGCCTTAACATCTATATATACAGATCTTTGTGTGGCCATAGTTTTAGCTCCTTAGGGTAAATACCAAGGAGCTCCTGTTCCAGTGGATGTGTCATGTATGGTTCTAATTTGTGCCTTTTTCTGACTTAGAGTGTCTGCTGTGGTTTCAGTGTCCTGTAAGTTCATGTGTTAGAAACTATCTCTGGTACAAGTTTTGGGAGACAAGACTTCTGAATAGTGATCAGGTCAAGAGGGTTCTGCCATCACGAATAGATTGATGTTATTATGCTGTCTCAAGAGTCTGATATAGAAGCAGATTTGGCCTCTCCTTGCTCTTTCACATACTCTTCTCCTATGCATTGCCTTCTGTCATGCTTTGAAGGGAGCAAGAAGGCTTTGACCAGATGAAGCCTCTTGGCCTTGGACTTCCCGGCTTCCAGAACTGTTAGAGTCATGTAAAATATGCACTAAGATGCATGTTGTCATATGCTTTTTGTTGTGATACATTTTATTTGGTGACATATCTATTCTGATGTTTGCCCATAAGTTTTTTGTTTTGTTTTAGTTTTTGAATTTAAAGAGTTTGTTGCATATTTTAGATACAATATATATACATATATATATTTTTTTGGTGGTACCGGGGATTGAACTCGGGCCCTTATGCTTCTAAGGTAGGTGCAGTACCACTTGAGCTAACCTGCCCTTTAGATGCTTTTCTTTTATCATAGGTACTCTAAATATTTTCTCATAGTCTGTGGGTTACTTACTCTTGGTAGAGCAGAAGTTACAAATTTTAGTTCAGTCCAATTTATTATCTCTGTGGATTGTGCTTTAGGTATTATATCTAAATTGTCAGCATCAAACCCATTGTCATCTAAATTTTTTTTCTCATTTTATCTTTTAGAAGATTTTTGTTTTTGTTTGTAACTCTAGTCCTGATATATCAACCTCATTGGATTAAGAAACACCTAGCAGATTCCTAAAACATGATCCTGGATATGTCTGGGTGGGTTTTACAGGCATGGCCTTGGGCACTATGTGTGATTACTCTCTGGCACTCTCCTGACCACCATGAACTGAGCAACTTTGCTTTTCTACATCCTTTCTCAGTGGTGTTTCTGCCTTGGAGCCAGCTGTCATAGGTTGTAAATATGAGCCAGTTAAACTAGCAGTAGAAAAAGCTAATACAGATTTTGGGGGATTTTGTTTTTTTGTTTGTTTTAGTATTTTTTTTTTTTTTTTTTGCTTTTTGAGACAGAGTCTCGCTTTGTAGTTCAGGCTGGCCCTGAGCTCACTATGGTGCCCAGGCAAGCTGCCGCGAACTCAGCAATCCTCCTGTCTCTGCCTCCCGAGTGCTGGGATGACAGGCATGAGCCACCACGTCCGGCATTGTGGTATGCGGCGTTGATTGTTGGTGGGCGTGTCTCCACACCCAGCATTATATGTGGTCACCGGGGATCAAACTCAGGACCTTGCGCTTGAGAGGCAGGCGCCGGAACCACTGAGCTAACCCTCCGGCCCTGTTTTAGTATTTTTAAGACAAGGTCCTGCTATGTTGTACAGCCTAATCTTGAACTCATGAGTTTAACTAGGTCTTCTGGACCCAGTCTCTTGAGTAGCTAGGAATAGAGGCATGTACCACCATGCCTGGCACTTGTAGTAATTTTGTAGTGTTATGTTTAACATGTATGTCTGTGGTATATTTTAAGTCAATTTTTGTAAGATAGAAGATCTGTGACTAGATTAATTTTTTAAAATCGTTCTAGCATCATTTTCCCTAAAACATTGTCCTTTCTCCCTGAATTTCCTTTGTTCCTTTGTCAAAGATTGTTTAACTCAACTGTGTATAGGTTTTTTTTTTTTTTTTGAGACAGGGTCTCATTTTGTAGTTCAGGCGGGCCCTGAGCTTACTATATAGCCCATGTAAGCCTTGAACTCAGCAATCCTCCTGCCTCTGCCTCCCAAATGCTGGGATTATAGGCATGAGTCATCATACCCGGCATTGTGGTATGTGGTACCAAGGATTGAACTCAGGACCTTGCACTTGCAAGGCATATGCCAGAACCACTGAGCTAAATCGCCAGCCCTGTGTATAGGTTTTTTTCTTAGGATATTTTGTTGATTATTTCACCAATACCACAATGTCTTGATTACCTTTATATTAAGTTTTAAAGTCAGGTAGTATCAGTAGTCTTAACTTTGTTCTTTAGTATTGTGTTGGCTCTTCTGGGCTTTTTTGCCTTTCCTTATAAATTTTAATTTTTTAATTTTTAAAATTTTTTTATTTTTGAGACAGGGTCTCGCTTTGTAGTACAGGCTGGCCCTGAGCTCACT
>PVIC010010252.1:0-43829 GCA_004025085.1 Thryonomys swinderianus | reverse complement strand
GAGATTTAGCTCAGTGGCTCTGGTGCCTACCTCGGAAGTGCAAGGCCCTGAGTTCAATCCCTGGTAACCACATACAATGCTGGACGTGGAGACTCACACCCTCCAGCAATCAATGCCACATACCACAGTGCGGGGGTGTGGTGGCTCACGCTTGTAATCCCCACTTGGGAGGCAGAGGCAGGAGGATTGCTGAATTCAAGGCTTGCCTGGGCTCCTTGGTGAGCTCAGGACCAGCCTGAACTACAAAGTGACAGCCTGTCTCAGGAAAAAAAAAAAAAAAAAGTAAAATATTCTCAAGATGCAAGATGTCATTTTGGACTAGAAGAAAAAGATGACAATCAAATTAAAGCACGTAGCCTTGTGGAAAAGGCTTATGATGAATGTTGCGATGACTAACTTGCAACCCAGTGTTCCTAATGGGCAGCAGAGTCGCAAGTTGTGCCTTTTAATAAGGTTGCTTCTCTTTAACAAACGTGCATAAAACAAAGACTGAGAAAGACTAATGGCTGTGGCAGTGAAGTGGGCAGGGCGGCTCCACTGCCTGGGCCATAAACAGATACTTGGGGGCTCGCCCCTCTCAGAGGTTTTCCCCAGGCAGCCCTAGAAGGCCTGGCTTCGCACAGGCCCAGCTGCCCTCCGGAATCACTGCCGGAAGTCGCGAGACGGGAACGCCCTGCTTCCCTCCAGAAGGTTCCCTTGAAGCAGAACATGCGTCCCAACCTTCCCGGAAGCAGATGGGTGGTCCTCTGGGACTCCTGACAGGCGAGTCCGAATGTCAACTGCTGGTGAATTTGGTGTGAAATTCTGTAAGACACAGGCAAGACGTTTTGCCAAATCAGCCACATGTTCAGAGTTCCTGGGAAATCACTTTCAAAATCAAACCATGGTTCTTTTCTACACAATTATAATTCAAACGCAGAGAAGAAATAATTTGAACGCTCCTCCCATCAACCACAAATGGAGAGGTAGGATTTTCTTTACTCTTTAACAAAGCCCCATTGTTTTCCCATGATTTAGCTTTACAGGGTTTAAATTAAAGGGAAGCTACCCTATGGTGAGGTAAATTTTCGTTTTAAAAAGCATTTAAGTAGCACCTATATTGGTGAACTCCCTTGTGGGTTAGTGCTTGTTCTGGGATGAAGTTTCTGAGTTGAAAATACTTTAAATTAGTGTGAGACAGAAACCACAAGGCAAGAAGTTAACTATCATCATGTCCTATATAACTTCACATAAAGGGTATGCTGAAAGTCTTGATTCAATTTCCTGAACATTCAGTAAAAGTCTTGAGTTAATTTTTCTTTTTAGCATCCAGGGTATAATAAATGTGTATCATCCTTGGGGAAAAAAAAGTAAAGGATTAATCACTCCAATTCTCTGCAGCATGCTGGATAGAGCCGACCTCTCCCGGGGGGTCTAGTTGGTCCTGTTCTTCTGCCTCTGGAATAGAGAAACTTTAAGTCAACATTTGCCTTTTTTGGAGAGAGTATAACCTAGTACTTCCAAAGTTATTTCATTAAGTTCACCACATAATTATAATTGAAGAAAATGCAGGGGTCATTTTTTAACCCACTATTTCAAAAAAATTTTTGGCTTTAAAAGTTATTATTAGAAAAGAAAACGTAGATTTTTTGCAAAAACTGAGTTTGGGCAGCATTTTAAACATAGGACACATAATATAATAGACTTTTAACTAACTTTGTTTCAGGAACGACAAATGAGGCTTCAGGTATCTCATTTCCATTTCTGTGGGATTTCACGAGGACATTAATAATAATATCACATTAGTTCTGAGCCACTATTTCAGCAGGGTAAGCTGTTTGTCTCTTTCATCTTTTTTTGTAATGAAAATGCAAAAGTAGTTAATTTTATCAATCAATATTATAAATATTTGAAAACATAAGGTCATCAGAAATAGTTTATCCAAATTTTTTTTTTTTTTGAGACAGGGTCTCGCTTTGCAGTTCAGGCTGGCCCTGAGCTCACTATGGTGCCCAGGCAAGCCTGGAACTCAGCAATCCTCCTGTCTCTGCCTCCCGAGTGCTGGGATTACAGGCGTGAGCCACTACACCTGGCTATCCAAATATTTTTGAGTATGATTTTGGTCATATGAGGGTAAAGAGTACTGAGTTCCTCTAAACACAAGATGTAGGAACCTTGAGCAAAAGGTCAAGAAGTGTACCTTTTGAAAGGTAAAGTGAAGACCAGGGATGTCTTTCAGTGGCACCGTGTCTGCCTGGGAAGTGCAAGGTCCTGAGTTCAGTTGCCAACACTGAGCCAAAAAAAAAAAAGGTAGTGTGAACTAAACCTCAAATGATGAAAAGGAGTGAGACCAAGTGTTTTGCAGGCTGCTTACTGCACCATGAGAAACTAGCTTAAAACTGCTTTTCATTTTAGTAAGGTTACAATGCATGTGTTAGCAATCAGAGCAGGATCAGGTGAGAGAGTTGCTTCATTAGTACAGATAACATCATTCCACGATACTCAGTTGGTGATTAGCCTGGTCTAGAAGGCCTAAAAAGGTTTTGCTCACATGTTTGCTGTCTTGGCCAGGATGGCTAGAAGCCCAGGCTCCTTTCTTCATATAGTTTCAGATCCTTTCCATATCGTCTCACTAGTAGTGTATAAAGACTTCTTCCACAGTGTGCTCTTTTCACGTAAACCAATTCAGTCAAAGCTGATGTGACTCCTTTGAAAAACTTCGGTGGCTGTTTATACAACAAATTAAGTTTCACTCCACCAAGCTGTTCAAGACAGATGACTCTATCTTGAACTTCCTGAGAGGCTACTAAGAAACAATGGCTCTAAGTCTCTCAGAAGTTCATTATTTAATGAGAACCTTGAAGTCACATCTTGAAGGTATTTAGAAGGCCTTTTCTTTAGTTGCAGGTATCTAAAGAATCACACCCTACAGCGCTTAGAAGGCTTCTTTGTCCAAGTGCCTACAGGTCCAGTCTTTCTCAGGTCTGTATCATGAGTTCTGCAATCTCATCTATGACTTCAACTTTGCCCCAAATCGCTGTTTGACTACCCAAGTTTCAGTCCTTGCCCCAAAGCCACTTCTTACTTAGAGAATCTGCATCCTCAAAAATCTCTCCTGAGTCTGCAACATTTCCTCAAAGTTTTTCTTTAAATTGGACTTGTTATTTTGATAGTTCATTTTTATCTCCTCATGTTTCATTATAGGGAGTTAAAAGAACTGAACTGAGCCGGAGATTTAGCTCCAGTGACCACACCTCCCTTGGAATCACAAGGGCCCGAGTTTGAGCCCCGGTACCACAAAAAACAAACAAACAAAAAAACAAAACTGAATTGAATTCTCTATATCCTGTGTGGAAATCTTCCCAACCAGGTAGGTATATGGTATGGCTTGTGTTTAGATGTCCCCCTCTAAGTCCTCATGGGGTCTTAGGTGAGGGCATTTTGGAGGTGGTTGGACCACTGTGTGGCTGATTTATGGGGCAATGCTAGGCTCTAGGGCACTAGGACGGAGGGTGTGACTGTTACCACCCTGAGTAATCTGCATAAGATAAAGCAGTAGAATTCTAAGCAACAAGGACAATGGTGGGTATTACAATCCCCAACTTGAAACTTTACTAGAAAGGCACTGTGATAAAAACTGTATGGTACTGGCAAAGTAACAGACCTGAGGATCAGTGGAATAGAGTAGAAGATCCAGAAACAAATCCAGAAACATAAGCCACCTCATCTTTGACAAACGAGCCAAATACCCTCAGTGGAGGAAAGATAGCCTCTTTAACAAATTATGCTGGAAAAACTGGGCTTTAACCTCACATAGACTAAAGCTAGTTCTATCTCTGTCACCATGTACAAAACTAAAATCAAAGTGGATTAAACACTTAAAACATTAAAACAGAAACACTAGACCTGCACAAAATAGGTTAGGTAAAACTCTTAGAGACATTGGCTTAGGGAAAGATTTTTATGAACAAAGCCTCTATAGCATGAGAGCTAGAAGAAGAAATCAACAGATAGGAACTCTTTTTATTAAAAAACTTCTGCATAGCAAAGGGGATGACCAGCAGAGCGAAAAGACAACCAACAAATTGGGAAAGAATTTTACCAGCTGTCTCTCAGACAAGGCCTACTATCTCAAATATAAAAAGAGTTTAGAAAAACCAGTCCCCCAAATTTAAAGACCCAATTCAAAAATGGGCAGCTGAAATGAACAGACACTTTTTAGAGGAACAAGTAAAAGCTACCAAGAAGCATATGAAGAAATACTCAACATCGCTGGTCATTCAAGAGATGCAGAGGAAAACAACACTCATCTCACTCCACAAAGAATAGCTGCTATTTCAAAATTATCCAGCAACAAATGCTGGCAAGACTGTAGAGAAAAAGGAACCCTTCTCCACTATTGGTGGGAATGTAGACAGGTGCAACCTCTATGGAAGTCACTGTGGAGATTCCTAAAAAAACTAGGATTAGAAGTCCCACTTGACCCTGCTATTGCCCTGACAGGAATATACACAAAAGAATGAAAAGAATCATATCATAGTGACATATGTGCACCCATGTTTATAGCAGCTCAGTTTGTGATAGCTCAATCTTGGAAACAACCCAAACATCCATCAACTGGAGACTAGATAAAGAAGATGTGTTTTTTCTAGAAAATGGAGTATTACACTGCCTTAAAGCATGAAAAGTTTGAGTCAGCCTCAAAACTTTAAATGGTTGTACCTTCACGACATACTCATAAGTGAAATAAATAGGTCACAGATGTGTAAATATCATATCTGTTCTTTGGTATGAGAAATCGAAGATGTTAATAAGTTCTAGAATGTACGATGGATATTGTAAAATAGAAAATATGCAAAGGGAAATGTGGTAGAGGGGTGAGTAATGAGGGGTAAAGAAAAAATGCGATGGTAATTAAAAAAGGGAAACAAAGCTTATGTATTTAGGGGTGGGGGATGGTGGGGTGGGTAGGGGAAAAGTGAGAATTAAATTGTGTCATATACTGGTATAAATACCCAATATTGAGTGTGACCATGGTGTGTATATACAATGTTCCAGTAAAGATTTTTTAAAAAGATAAAGCAGCAGAGAGAGCTGCTGGTGCCCCTCTTCCCCTGTTGCTTTTTCCGTCTTCCACTACAATGAACTGTTGCCCCTCTGCCTTGTGCCACCCTGCTTTTTTTTGTGCCAGCTGATAATGGACTAGCTCCTCAACAAACTGTAAACTAAATAAACCTTCCCTTCAACTTTGGGTGTTGGGTATTTTGTCTCAGCAATGAGAGAAAAATAACTAAGACATAGATAGACACACTAAGTAGCATCTCTATTTTGCATATCATGATTGGTGATTGACAGACTATATAGCGACAGTCCCTGTTCACCGGCCTTCACTGAATATCCTCACTGTCCTTCCAGCCTTCACTATAGATTTCCTGAGGCCCTCCCAGCTTTTTAAAATAGTTTTTCCAAATCCCAGATTATGGGTAATAAATGTTGTAAAGGATAGAAGTGAGACTAGAGGTTAAGATTCATAAAAGGTGGTTTTATATAGCAATAAGAGAGTTTAAATGAGCTATGATGCATACTATACCATGGAATAGTAGTTATTAAGTAGCTGTAACTAATGTTTATAGTGACTCCGGAAATGACATTATTGGTTGATGTTAACAGTATGTTAAGTGAATAGGGCAGGTTTTGAGACAGTGCACTTATAGTTTGGAATGGTGTAGACCAAACTGTTAAAAGTATTTCTAAGTACTGAGGTCATGGGTGATTTTTACTTTTTCTTTTATTCTTTTTGGTTTTCTGATCATTTAAAAATAATAACTGTTTTTTACAAAGAAATTAAACAATAAACACTGTCATTTCCTGCTGCAAGCCTGTCCCTTCCTTTGTCTCCTCCTCCATCCAACCCCTCCCCCTTCCTTTTTTTTTTCTTTTTTTTTTTTTTGTGGTACCAGGGATCAAACTCGGGCCCTTGTGCATCCAAGGTTGGCACAGTACCACTTGAGCTGAATCCCCAGCACTAGCACTTGTGCTTCTTGTCTTCTCACGTCCTCCCTTAACCGTCTCTGTGATGGGAGTCAATCACTGTAGACCCATGTGCTAATCAGCTAACCCAGTTACATACATCTTGTTACCCCCGATCTTCGTGGAGAGTCTTATCTCTTACTCCAATCTTTGTGTCCATCCACCAATCAGAAAACCACCCACCACATATATTATGGCATCTAAATCCTCTGCTCTTCCTTGAGCTAATGTCACGGCGCAATCCTTCGCTCACTCATTATGTTTGCAAATCTGGGAGTTACTCTACACCTCTGATTCTCCTCCTACCCCTTTCTCAATCATTTTATCCAGTCGATCCTTAAATCTCATGGATTCTTCTTCCTGGCTATATTATCCATATGGATTTGTGTCCCTGTTTCTCCACGAGGCTGCAAGTGTTCACCTTTTACCTGAATCCTCACCCTTTTCTTCATTAATGTGTTGACAGTGCTCTGGGAGAGAGTATCCTGAGATGCAAGTTTGGACACAGGCATTGAACACCATCTAAAATAAAAATCAGTATTCTTCTCCTCTCTCTGGGTTACTACCATCCAGCACCACGCCTGGCATGGAGGAGATACTGAATGGAAATGTACTGAATAAATGAACATAGGTTGAGATAATTTTATAATCAAAATTGTAAGTCAGGTGCTCCTGCATTTAAATTTTAGTCACAGCCAATGTCGTACATGTGTGATTGTGCATTTTCTCTGCTGCCATCAAATAATAAACCAGCTGGAATAGGTAAGTGATTAACAGCAAACACCTCCATTTTATAACTGTGCAATTATCAAGGCAATGATATTACTGTAAGGGTAAAATCCACAACATCAGTAGGAAATTTAGAGTATGAAATGAATGTAATCATTTTAGTATGTATGGTAACTATATATTTTTAAATACAGCCTTTCAGGTTGCTTTGAAAGATAAGTTTTCTGATGATAAAAACAAAGAAAAAAATTTTAGTATGGCCAAAAACCATTGTTTTTAACATAAAGCAAAGAAAAACAAACATAGGACAGCAAGGGCTCCAACCTGCCATCTCAGAAGGGTGGGGTGAGCGTTTGAGGCCCGGCGGGCGGCCCAGCAGCTGGTGCCCAAGGGTGCCTCGAGGCTGCACCTGCAGAATTCTGTTTGCACGGTTTGCAACCTAAACCTTTTTCTTTGCCTTGGCTGTTGTAGGTGAACATTTTTTCGTGCTTTACATGAGCCCTCTCAGATCCTTTCTGGTTTTCCCCTTGTTATGATTGCATTGTCTATTTCATCTCACTGCTTTATGTGAGTCTCTATATTTCACTTCAAGTCCTTTCTAGAAATGAATCTGGACACAAATAAACTAGTAAAACGGAAGTACTTCCAGACAAGTCTTTATCATGATATTTAGAAACAAAAGATGCTGAAACAGACTAGCATTCTTGTTTACTGACTTTGTTCTGGAATTACGATAGCTGAAAGTAATCATCTTCAAAGGCAGATGAGGGCTCAGCTCTTTTAGGAACACCCTAGCGAAGCAGTATTGGCTTTAGTTTATGGGCATGTACTGTGCCTGTCTACTTTAGTCAAGGATCGATTTAGAATTTGGCTCCAGCCTGGGATTTAGTTCATTGGCCCCGTCTGCCTAGAAAGTGCAAGGTCCCGAGTTCAATCCCTAGTACCACAGGAGAGAAAAAAAGAATCTGATTCCAAATTTAAGTGGTAACTAGAGAGAAATCTATCTAAAAAGAAAAAAAGAAGAGCAGGAAATCATGCTACAGACTTATAACTCGTTTGGAAGGGTAGAACAGCCATGGGGTTTCAAAACCTGAATTCCAGACACGAGCAAGAGTCCTGAGCAAGTCACAAGCCACAAAGCCGCTCTTTTCCTTTCCCGTAGTCCCCGCCCTCTGGCTCAGAAGCCTGGCTTCAAAGCCCTTCTGTGAGCGCTCTGTTTCCTCTGCACATTTCCTTCACTGAGCACTCCAGGTGGGTTCTAGTGACTGGTCCATGGGCCTCTTCCTTACAAAGCAGCTCCTCCTGAGTGTGTAAGTTGCTAACTCAGCTCTTCATACCCCAAACCCAGTGTGATACCTGGCACATAGTCGGTGCTCAATAAAAACATGTTGGATATGAATATATATACACACATGAAATCAATTATAACTTTAGATCTCTTGGCCTCAGTTTTATTTGAGAAACAAGGAGATTGACTCAGCAGATCTATGATTTTCTTCTACCTTTTCTGTAGTTGTTGCACACAAGAGATTTAAGACTTTTTTAGACCATAAAACAAGGAATCCTGATTGCATTTGTGAAAGTGAGACTGAATGGTGAGATATCAAACGGGGACTGAAGTGTTTGCTTTGAAGCCGAGCGCCACATGGGCAAAACCCATTAGATCCCCAGGGTCCATTGTCTCTTGTGTGTCCTTGTATTTCATTATACTTGTGAACAAAAATAGTAATAGGAGAGAGGGAAAAAGAAAGCTCAGAGTGGGAGGGAAGATGAGAAAAACTGGGTTAAAAAAAAAAAGAGGTTTACAGTAGCGGCAGGAAAGAGTGGTGTCAGGCATTTTATCTAAGGACAAGAGCCGTGGTCAAGGCTACAGCTCTGGAAATGGACAAGGCCTTTCCAAGGCTTTTAGGCCGCCCTTTCACAAGAGAGCAAAACCAGAAAACACTGAGGCTCCTTGCCTCTCTGTCACTAATGATTGAAGCAGCTTCAAAATGAGAGTTTTAACAGAAGCACTTTAAAAGAGATTGAGACAAAAATGTACTAATTGCACACTCAGCCTTGTAATTTCAGAAATTCATGATGTGAAGAGCTCCAAACACGCTCCTTCAAATTTGGATTCTTTTTCACTCAGGAGAGTGGCCAGTCCAGTCAGATTGGAACTGATCGCTATTTTTGACTCGTACCTGTAAATGGTCAGAAGTCCATTGTCAGACTGGGGAAACTGTACTTTTTCATAATTCAAAAATAATTGAAAGAATGTAGCTCACCACTTTCGAAATAATGAAATTTTTTTTTTTTAAGATAATGGTTAAGTTCAGTCCAATCTTAGAAAATTCCAGTCCCGGAGGATTTTTTTTTTTTTTTGAGAAAAATAGAGAAAAGAATCGATGAGCAAAAACGGCGTGTTAGCGTAAAAACCTTCGTCTATAGTTGTTAACTGTCACACTCCCTAAAGGAACATAGAATACATTTTTAAAAGGCGTCTTTGTTGACAAAAGTCAAGAAAAAAAAAAACGTACTGTCTGAGTCCAAAGGAGCGTGGTGTTTAAGTGCTCGGTGGATGAGAAGCGGACGAGCGAGGGAGAGGAGGGAGGAGAGGCCGCGTTCCTCCCGGGGCACAGGGCGCCTTATTTTCCTGTATTTTCCAAGCGTTTCGCGCCGGCCAAAAGCAGCGGCGGCTCTCACTTTGTCCTCCCCGGAGGGAAAGAAGGGAATGGAGCTATGAAAAGAAAAAAGAAAAGAAGACAGGAGAGGAAGGAAACTCTCTGGCTGGCGAGTAGCCGCGGCGCCCGCGCAGCCCGGCCGGCCGCATTGTCTCCGCGCGCGGTGTCAGCCGCTCGGGTCGCCGCCGCGGGGTGCATGCAAATCGGGGCCAGCGCCAGGCGGACGGCGCTGCGCAGCCACCTGCACGGTTCAGATTGTTGGCAGGTACATGGCAGTGGACTAAAACAGAATAATTACTGGAGATAGAGTTGGCAAGTACAGTGTGCGGGAGAGGCATTCAACTGCACATGAGTACGATAGGTGAACTATTAAAAAACTGGTGGAAGGGGGGGGCATTCCCCATTAAACACCAGACAGCTGGCAGTTCCGAGCTTCCATTTTGTTTTCGCTGGAATAAGAAAGGCTGACCCCTGAAGTCGGACGCCAGCGGGTTTGCAGCACGGATTTAAGCAGGAGCTTCTTGCGAGGGTCCTTTCGATGCCCCGAGGAAAGAGGTCTCCAGGGCCAGGGACGTAGTACAAAGGGGAATGTGTGGCAACAGCACAGGACGCGAGTCGTTCAGGGCAGACGATTTCTCCGTCAACACTAGTGTGTTTACTGTGTCTATTGTACTCGGAGCACTTAGCGGGCAGCCGCTGACCTAGCCCTTTCCGTCTCTCAGAGGGTTTGCTGTCCTAACACGGCCACTTGACGTGCAGATGAGGAAACCTCATCGTGTGGAGGTAGACGACGTGCCTGATACCAGCTGCTGAGTGGCAGGGGTGCCAGCCGGCCCCGGCCTCCTGTGCTCCAGGCGCGCACTCCCTACCACAGGGTTACACTGTACCCCAGGAAGAGCTAATAGGGATGTTAGAAGGTCTGTGTAGAGCGAAGACACAACAAGATCATTTCCTGAAAGTTACCTAAACTATTAAAAGTGAATAGCATTATCTCTCTGAGTATTTTTTAAAGTAAAAGCTACGTTTTACTATGTAACTCTGACAACATCCTATTTCTAAGTTTTGTTTATAAACTGCCCCAAAGCGTATCATCTCCTTTCTTTGAAAAGGTAGAAATTTGTACACATGTATGTTACGGGCTTTCCCCAAACTGCAGCTCTGTGCTGGGCCGGGAGGACCCACCTCACGTCAAGGTCACGGGGTCCGCAAGCCAGTCTGTGGCGAATCGCATCAACCGTTCTCGTCCTAAAAGTCATTTTCCTAACAGTGGGACTTTATTTGTTGCTCACCCAGGGACACCTCTCGTCCCCTCCTCTCCACTTTCTCAGATATTCACCCCGAAATAGAGCAGCGTTTCCCCCAGGCAGTCAAAATTAGGCCAAAAGAAAGAGTCAGGCTGAAAGAAAGAAGTTCTAGTCCATCATATTCTAAGTCCTCTCCTTTCTCTCTCTCTCTCTGTCTGTGTTTGTCTGTCTCTCTGTCTCTGTCTCTGTCTCTGTCTCTATCTCTGTCTCTGTCTCTTTCTCTCTCTCTCTCTGTCTCTTTCTCTCTCTCTCTCTCTCTCTCTCTCTCTCTGAGAATTTTGCGGCATGAGGCAAAGGAAGTATCCACTCCCAAATGTCCTAACTGTCAGGTACAGAGGAAATTGGTTTAACACTGAGAAAACAACAAAAAGAACTGGTTTTTTAATGGTGTCATTGGGCACTTGTTCCAGTGCTTGACAATACTTTTGCTATACATCAGAATCTCTTGGAAGAAGAATACTCATGTTTGAGCTGTGAAGTGTATACATATGCTTCCTCCAAGACTATGTAACGCTCCTCTTTTTCCATGTCCCTAAGAAAGAACAGAGCCGCCACTCCCTTTTAGGAAAGTCGCGTTGTTCTCTCCTTCCAACTGGAAGTTCGTGGTCAGTTGCTTTTGAAGGAGTGAAATCTTTGAAGAAGAGCTCAGAAAATCCTCTTGCTTTTCTCTTGTGGCACACGACAGTGAGCTCCTCTCCCAGGAGCGACACAACTTCCTCTCGGGCAGAAAGAGCCACAGAGCTGATCCCCAGGAGACTTCAGTTTCTTGACGCCTCTCAGCATTTCAGGCCATCTAGGATAAGGTACAAGGGGGTAACTGAAAATGTGACAAATTTTTAAATTTTGAAAATTCCTGCAGTAAAAGGCACGCTGCCAGGCGCGACGGGATGAGAGTGTTCGAAATGAGCGTCAGTGGCTCCTGGGTGGGGATTCACTCCTCCGCTGTGCGAAAGAGCTTGCTGGCTGAGGGAGGAGGGCGGCCTACGCTGCCGTCAAGGGGGAGCAGGACGTCGGAGCTGTTCTCTTCGTGAGGCAGCGACCGCTAGATTTCCCGAGGCACTCGAGATTTCTGAATTTTAGGGCCTCTGGGTTCGGCTGCAGCTCCCTCCTTGACAACTCCAATCCTCTGTTGCCACTTCTGGAATCCTGCATTAGTTTGCTAAGGGATACTGTGATTTCCACTCGCATTTAACCCGTGTGAATTCTGAACTGAATTGCTTCCCATCTCCCTCCAGGCAGACAGCTCTGCTTCGGAGACTCTGGTGGGAAACAGTAGCTCCACTGCCTCTGCCCTGTGCTCCCCACTCGGGACGCAGAAGCCTGCCGAGGCCTGTAGCCAGCCCGGGGAAGAACAGCACGCTCGACTTTCTGAGGAGGACTGCTGTTACTCTCGCACTTGATTTCTACATTATGGGAGTTTGTTTTCATTTCTGATCAAAATGGGCCATTTCCTTTAAAATTTTTTTATCAAGATAAAAGTCATCAAAAACCACCAACTCAACAAAACCCCTATTTTGCCACATGCTGGGAAAATTAGAGAAGAAAAGTACAATTTATGGTCTCTGAGTTCATATCACATCAGAAGGAAGACATAAGTCGGCTAAGTTAAATAGAAACATCAGAGGCATGAGACTACAGGGCGGACACAGGTCTTTGGGACCCGATTGGTCAGAGTGAACGAGGTATGAATTGTGAGAAGCCCCTGAAGGGTGATTAATGTGTAAAGAATCACAAGCAAGTTAGATATGGTGGTATATCCATGTGATCCCAACTACTCAGGAGGCTGAGGCAGGAGAATCACAAATTTGAAGCTTGACAAAAAAATTCAGCAAGATCCTATCATTAATAATAGTAATAATAATAATAATATATAGGCTGGTGGTATAGCTCAGCACTCCTGGGTTCAATTCCCAGCATTTGGAGGAAAATATGACAGGAGCGGGTTCTAAGCAGGGGAAATGTGTATGGTGATTTCCCAGCTTTATCAGGCCAGAGGAAGGCCGAGCTGACACAGCTGCGTGTGACACTGTGCCTTGCAAGCACCAGAGAGACACTGAAGTCGTCACAGGGGTGTTCTGAAGAACGTAGGATTTTGTGACTACTAATTTGACAGGTGTGAGAGAGAAGGAGGAGAAGGCAGGAGTCAGGAAGTGACTGGAGAGGCCAGAGAGTCTTAAATCAGGGCCGTAGCAGTCAGGGAAACAAGAAGGGGCTAGCAAGACAGGAGCTATCAAGTATTTTCCCTGTGGAAACCCACAGAAAGTTTCGTATTTCCTCACTACATTTGATGGGGCAATATTGCAGGGTTGTGTTCAGCAAGTTCAAATGACTGAACATAGCCAGGCATGGTGGCACATATCTGTAATCCCAGCACACAGAGGATTGTCTTGAGTTCAAGACCAGCCTGAGCTATATGAGTTCAAGGCCAGCCTGAACTACAAAAGGAGACTATCAAAAAACAAAACAAAATTAAAAAAGCTGAACGTGATAAGATTCTGATTTTTTTCAAACCTGTTGAATAATATTAAAACCTTATGAATTATATATTTAGTATAACCAATCATTCTGTCCTTTGCATATAATACAGATCAATGAAATATGCATCCCAATGTATGATTTGTGTATGTAAATAATAATTTATAAAGAAAACATATCTCAAATTTAATCAGGGTTTCTGATTATAAATTGCACGAATCAGTAAGATAACCTACTTGGGATAGAGTCTTCAACATCACAAGTCTCAATGTTCAGCTACAAGCCTTTCAATTAAGTTTCAATCATCAAATCAGGTCATAAAATCTCATAGCCTCATTCTCCCCTCATGACTGAGAGGAAAACTTAAGGTAAAAAATGATTCCCGCTCCCTATACCTGCCCCTTCCTTCACTCATCTCTTTGTGACGGCAAAAACCATAGTGTAAGCTACTTGGTGCTGAGCAAGATTTTTTCAATCTTCCATTAATCTCATGTGTAAAAATTATAATTGGGACAAAAGTCATTTTCAGAAGACGACAATGCTAACCTCCCACTCCGCACACCCTGTTATTCCTGGCCCTGTTCCATCTGGTCAGGATCGTAAAGCCTAAAGACAGACTAAGAAGAACCAATGAATTTGATAGATGGGGAGAGACCATGAGGAAGGCCTGTCTTCCTTCCCTCCCGCCCTGCTGAGTTCCCAGTGGGGCTGGCTTTTCCTCTTCTCTAGGAAAAAATGGTTTCAACCCTTCAAAACCTAGTTTGTGTTTATTGTTAGTGAAATCTTCCTAACTTGCATGGACCCAAAACACTGTATTACTAAGAAAGGGCTAATTCTTTTACAACCCTTTTGGGGTTTTTTGTTTTGTTTTGTTTTGTTTTGTTTTGTTTTTGAGACAGGGTCTCACTTTGTAGTTCGGGCTGGCCCTGAGCTCACTATGGAGCCCAGGCAAGCCTCGAACTCAGCAATCCTCCTGCCTCTGCCTCCTGAGTGCTGGGATGACAGGCGTGAGCCACCACGCCTGGCTTTTTTACCCCTTTTATCTTCTCTAAGGCAGATGTTGTATTTTAATACTTTTTACTTGTTTCCTGACACGACCTACTTTTAAACCTTGGAAAATAGATAGTTAATGAATAGTTATTGACCTGAAGTTTTGAGTCATACTTTTGAAAAGATAAATGAGTTGAAAACCTGTAAACCTGGAGGATTCAATGGGAGCCAAGATAATGTTTAATAAATTCTACCTTTGGGCTGGAGGTTTAGCTCAGTGGTTCCAGCACCTGCCTCGCAAGCTCAAGGCCCTGAGTTCGATCCTGGTAACCACGTACAATGCTGGGCGTGGTGACTCACGCCCACCAGCCATCAATACCACATACCACAGTGCCGGGCATGGTGGCTCACGCCTGTCATCCCAGCATTCGGGAGGCAGAGGCAGGAGGAATGCTGAGTTCCAGGCTTGCCTGGGCTACATAGTGAGCTGAGGGCCAGGCTGAACTACAAAGCGAGACCCTATCTCAAAAAAAAAAAAAAAAATTAAAATTTAAAATCTACCTTCTCACTTTCAGGATTAGTAAACAGCCTCTGTGGTTTCCCTTGAAGAGAGCACCAGGTTCTGTGCTGTACACACTGGTGGATGCTGATGTGCCCTCATATCCACTACAGTGCAGCAGAGGGTGAGTCCAGTACTGAATGGGCCTCAGATGGTTAATTTTGTTTCCTGATGGCAGATACTGAAGCTACAGAAAAGCTGCTCTTGCTGTTCAAAGAGTCTTTTCAATTTTTAATTTGACATGAAGAGCTACATGGTCTACGACACAGGCAGCCCAGCGATTATCTCTCATCATCAACCTCTTCAGTGCGTTTCCACCCATCCTGGCTGAAAGAAGCCCTATTGTGGGTACTTTCCCTGGCTCTAGCTTACATGTGCAGTTCAATGACAAGATCCTTGATAAACTGGAACAGAGAATGAGGAAATGGACTTTTAAATGATCTACTGGCCATTTACTTCCCTACATTTCGTTTCTGCCTGACAGACTTGTTAAGGACCCCACAAAGCAGACTAGGCCTCTGTCTCCCAGGTCCCGGAGAAAGGAGAATCACAGACTGTCCTATAGCTGGAAGCCCTTTAGTGGTGCTTCATCTTGTTCAGCCACTTCTAGGAACAGAAATGATGCTTGGAGACTTCAGTGACTCAGCCAAGTCTTGCAGCTCTTGTTAGAGTGAGGACCGGGACTCGGTTTGTCCGGGGTGCTCTGCTTGTTGACGTTCTCACTGACTGACATCAGGGAAAGCTAGAAGACAAAAAGCAGAAATGCCTTAGTTTTTCAAAGGCTTAAAATATACACACACACATACATATGAATATATATATATATGTATGTGTGTGTGTGTGTGTGTGTGTATATATCTCATTGGGTAAAAGGATTATCTAAGCTTTCTTGGTTCCCTTAGTCAAATCACTTTTCTAATGTGGGAGTACTGACTATTAATTTGAATCTGGGCTTAGACTATTTCTAAGCATTGCTATAATTTATTGAGTATCCATTACATGTCAACCATTGAATGTACATTTTTTAAAATCTCCATAATGAATGTGGAAGGATCTCTGTTTTGTAGGTGGAAAGGCTGAGGTTTGGGGAAAAAAATCTCTCCTGGTGCTATGAAGGTATTGAACCCAGGGTCTGATAGGTTCCCACATCTCCCCTTTTCCCTCTAGATGACTCCATATATAGCCCAGGCAAACCTCGAACTCAGCAATCCTCCTGCCTCTGCCTCCTGAGTGCTGGGATTACAGGCATGAGCCACCACACCCCCAGCAGTGTGGTGTGTGGTACTGACTGCTGGTGGGTGTGACTCACCTCACCCAGTATTGTTGTATGTGGTTACCAGGGATCAAACCAGGGACTTTGCACTTGCCAGGCAGGTGCTGGAACCACTGAGCTAAATCCCTGGCCCTGACTCCATATATATTAAAAAGGTGTCCTCACAGTCTTCTCAGCTGTAGAATGGTTGCATCAGTATCTTCCTAGCACTGAGCAGGGTGAAATGAGAAATGGTATGTACATATGATGTACTTGGTTTTGTTGACATGCAGAGGGTACTCGGCAAGATGAGCACCACCTACGACCCTCTTCCGTTTGGACTTTTCAGTCAGGTTCGCATTCTGGGCTCCATGGACTTGTGTTCGAAAGAGAATGTTGAAACATTTGCAAGGTGACAGAAAAGATTAGAAGTGAATTAAATGCTCTAGATAATCTCAGACTGTCAAAATAACCTAATTGCAGAAAATTAGGGTCCAATCTTGTTCTCTATGAATGAAACAATTAAAAGTCAGAGAAAGCCCTAGTCCTAATTCAGCACCCTACGTTTGAAAACCAGGTAGGGTTTCCAGAAAAACGTGTTCAAATTTTAGGTAAAAACAGAGGAATATTTTTCTAAATCTCTTTTATTGATCCTACCCTGTATGTTCTGCAGAAAGGGCCAGTTAATAATTACAAATAGATATCGGGAATTATCTGACCATTTCTTGAAGCAATATATATTCTTTTGTGCTACATTTCTGAAATGACAGTCGATGTACACATGTGATTTAATTTCCAAAAATTCAATTCATGCTACATTACAGAAATACACCTATTGTCCTTAACCAAAAACACTTTTACAGTTGATAGCAATGAAAGAGGTTTCTATTAAGAGGGCATCAATGAAACAAAATACAAATGAAGAGAACAGCATGCTTGATTCAGCTATGAAAAAGTGAAGTGTTGACAAAGAAAAGTTAATGATTCAAAACAAAATCGGCAAGTTTTACATTTAGTAGTTGACCCTAGAAAAAAATCATTACACAAACTTCTGAATGAAGAGGTGTGTGCTTATGACTGCAGTATGAGACAGCTTCTTCATTTACACGCTGCGTCACACAAGACTTGAGAGAATGATGACTTTTAAGGCAAAACAAACAAACAAAATAACCTTAGCTGTCGTTGCAAGATGCTGGGATCAATTCATGTCTATCACTGATTGCTTTTTTCCTCTGTATTTGCCCAGTGTTTTGCCTACAGATAGCATCTAATAAGTACTTAATGAATGAGGAAAAATAAGGAATAATATCTAATCTCTTGGAGAAAAAGTGTTTACCAGGAAGCTACTGGATGAAGATGTGAAAATATCTGCAGTATGAGGTCAAGAATTCCAGAAAGAGCTATCCACTTCTAAGTTATCTTTTCTGCAGATAAAAGAAGATGGTGAAATCTGCTTAAATACACTGTACACCACAACGCGGCCTACCTAGCACCTATGATCTTTTCTATGAACATTATTCAGAGAAATTTTACCCTTC
Source organism: Thryonomys swinderianus (assembly GCA_004025085.1). NCBI lineage: Eukaryota > Metazoa > Chordata > Mammalia > Rodentia > Thryonomyidae > Thryonomys > Thryonomys swinderianus. Next base: position 26,310 of record PVIC010010252.1, on the reverse strand, counting down.
TTCCCCATTGTGGTAAATAAACGCAGCCTCACTGTGTACTTTAAAACATATTTCCTGTATTAAAATGTCTGAGACCCTTTCTATAAGGTACTTGGCTAATCACAGAAATAGAAGGTGCTCTGGGAAAGTAACCAAGTTCCCTTGTTTAGATAAACAATACTTTCCTGACTAAGGGATTTTAATCAGCATATTTCCTGCAATTCAAAGTACAGTTTTCTTGCCGGGCGTGGTGGCTCATGCCTGTAATCCCAGCACTCGGGAGGCAGAGACAGGAGGATTGCTGAGTTTGAGGCTTGCCTGGGCTACATAGTGAGCTCAGAGCCAGCCTGAACTACAAAGCAAGACCCTGTCTCAAAAAAAAAAAAGTACAGTTTTCTTATTCTAGGGCAATACTTTGATTGAGCTGTTTATGTAACTCAAGCTTTGCTTTCACTGAACTCCCCCTTGCCCGGGCGGGACAGCTACTCAGCCTCACAACTATTCAGATGCTCTCGGGAGTCAGGCATGACTTCACAGATGCCAGGTTAGATTTTGCTGCCAACTGAAGATGTTTCACATGAAGTTCGCCATCCGTGCGTGCCCCGCTCCTCTGTTCCACACTTAGATGATTCGTCTTCAGCACACAGGACAATTCTCCATTTTCTGCACACTTTATAATCACATCTCAAGATAATTTTTCCTGCCTTGGCTGGAATTCTGATCCTATCCCAAACCTGCCTCCGACAAGTGCCGGATGAAATCTCTTTAGTAACAGCTGGCTCCCCAGCCCCTTGGGCATCAGTGAGCTGGCAGACTCTTTTATCTCTACCTGCACTTTAAATAACACCCACCGAGAAGACAAATCTTGTTCAGCTTCCTTTGGAAGAGCGCACGGGCCTGGGCGTAGAGAGGCACAAGAAGGAACTCTTTCCTTTTAAGTTAGACGAGCAGAGTCATCTCTTTAGGCAGCAAAGGTCATCCCGGAGCACGCTGCCTGGGTTATTTGCTCACACACAACAGCAAAAGGGACTCTGAATTTTTCAATCCTACCATGGCAAATCCTTCCTAGGGTCACTGAACGCAGAGTAGTAGGAGTACGCCTTCCCCAAAGCTAGAGGATGTTTAGTTCCACATCTACATTTTAAAGAAGCGTTTAGTTTGTTTCTCCAGCCAGCCCACAAGCCCTTCGGAAGAAGGAACGACCCTTCCTGGAATGTGGTGAACAGAGTTCTAACATGGCTTCCTAGTTCCTGTGTCCTTGTGTTGTGCCAATGTGATCCTTTCCAGTAATGCAGGGACCCATGACTTGCTTTTAGCCAATCAAATATGATAAAGCTGATGGGATGGAGAAAGGTGATTATTCCTCTGGCCTTGAAAAGGAGCAAAAGCTATGGTAAACTGCCACTCAGAAGGGGACCACAGCTAGGCACATTGGCACATGCCTGTGCCAAGCTCTCAGGAGGCTGAGGCAGGATCGCTGGTAGTTTGAGGCCAGCCTAGGCTCCATACCAAGTTCAAGGCCAGGCTTTACATGGCAAGACCATGTCTCAGAAAACAGAAGACAAACCAACAAGGAGGAGGAGGAGGAGGAGGAGGAGGAGGGGGAGGAGAAGGGGGAGAACAACAAGAAAAAGACTGAAGATGCCTTTGTAGCTGAGAGCAAGCCCCAGCCAATGGCCAGCCTGTGCCCACATAAGGGTTCCATCCTACAATCACACGGAGATAAATTCTCCCAGCCACCAAAGGATCTTTAAAAACAGAGCTTCCCCTAGTCAGACCTTCATGGAGAACACACCTTGCCAGCACCCCCTGCAGGCCAGGGAAGCTCTGAGAAACAACACAGGTATACTGCACCCAGACTCCTGATCCACAGAAGCTGATATAATACATGTGTGTGACATTAATGCACCACACTCTGATCACTTATTCTGCAGCAACAGAGATGGGGACGTCAGTTGCTCCAAGGGCCTGCAGCCCCCATGGTGAGGTGGCTCCCACACCCGAGGGGCTGCAGCCTCCAGCCTGGATGGGAAGCGTGTGGAGAGAGGGCGGATGGGATGTTCGCCCAGCCCAAGCACCTTCTGCTCTCACAGTCAGGTCCTAGCTGAGGGGAGCGTGCGTAGAAGTTTCTGGAATGCTAGAAGGCAGTATGCAAACCAGTACATCAGGGCATAAACAGTGAATGCCCAAAACCCAACCCCAGGGCGGGGGAGGAGGTATGGAAAGAGACCAGCAGGGCCATGGCTCCCAGTCCCCAGCTATGCGTATCATCGCCTCACATTTTACTAATGAAACCCAAAGTCAAAGGTAAAAGTTACTTTAAGGTAACAACAGAGCACTAAATCTGAATTGCAAAGGGACCAACACCACCTAGCTCGAAGGAAGTGCCAGTTAATAGGGTGAGTACTGAGCTCTCTATAGTGACTCTGCTCGCGTGGGGACAATACCCTCGCTCGCTTCCTCCACACAACCTCTGGCCCATGAATGTGTGATGTCCTTGGGGCTGGGAGTGGGCTGAGGAGAGCAGGAGGACTCTGAATCCTCTTTAGTGCATCAACTGCCTTCTACCCGCGTTGCCATATCCTCTATAGTCGAGCTTACAGGGGAGAAAAGTCCCAGGGTAAAAAGAAAATCCTTATAACAGAGGCATAATTAGTTAGCATGTACAAGTTGCTATTTCTACCTGCAACAGTCCGAGTCCTTTACCATGCAGAGCAGTGTGCACGTATGTGTGTGTGCACATGTGTGTGCGTGTGGCATGCAAGTTCATTTATGCAAATGAGGAGTTCCGCTAAAGAGATCAAGGAATGCGTGATAAATACATTTAAACGCACACTGTACTGTCACACAGAATAGCCTTTATTGATATTTACTCCTAGCGGGGAAGTCCATGGAGAGCCTGGTTAGCTACACTCTGTTCTCTCTAATTGAGCATAATAATGTATTTCTCTAACAAACACCTAGTCTTAACAGGACTGAACCCTGGGTCTCTACCCACTACATCACTTTGAGCAAAAAGGTTTGCTACATAATCAAGTAACACCATTTGATTTCCAAAGGCCATTAGGGAAGACAATCCACGGTGTAATCCTGTTAATATTTCTGCTATTAAGATATCTGTCGCTCATATTTGGAATGCCCAGAAAGAATGGAATCTAAATATTTAAATATCTCACAGAAAAGTATCTGCCAACTGGAAAATGTCTTAAAAGCCTATAAAGTCTGGCACTGGATAATCAGAATCAGCTAACGGTTCATTTTTATTAAAGCACTGCAAATGATCGAGTCGCTGATGCGTTTTAATGCTATAATGGCATAATACCCTTTCCTCAAATCTTCAGAGAGGCAAAATGATCACAGATTAAGCAAGTTCAACTGCACATGGTGTTTTCATAAGCCCAGGAATATTACTCCGTAAGAAATACTTCTGGTATGAATGATGGGATTTTGAGAAAGTACCATCTTGGTATAAAATGATCTGGTTGCCTGTGGCTATAAATTACTTCAGACCCAGTTCTGTTTCTCTCCTTCTCCCAGCTTCCCCTCTTCCCGGATGACAAAGGGAGTTCTGAGCATGGAAGAAATGAACCAAGAGATGAGGTGAACGAGAACCTGACCCTACCTAGTTTTTCTTCCTCCTCCCGCCACCATTTTGTTATGTGTAATAACGGAGTGTGTGGCAGGAAGTAATCAGCGAGAGGTGCAGACACTCGAGGCAAAGAGAAGGCAACATTGGCTGCTAGGAAGTAATCTTGACTTTCAGTTTTCATTCCAGCCCTAACACTCATCCTTGTACAGATGAAAAAAGAAGCGACTGCCATGCTTTCCTCTTCCACAAGACCCAGTAGTAGTCCAGCAGCCCAGTGCAGTGCCCCTGTGAAAACAGCAGACTGAGCAGTGTGACCGTCACCGTCACTGTCCATGGGAGGCCCGTACAGGACTGCACAATCTCCCGCGGAATGAGTGCCTAGGAAACATTCATTTGCATGGAAAATGCCAGAACTATTGTCTACGTGTCAGTGGTCAATAAACCTTGTAGAGTAAATTCAAACTATGGGCAGAACTTTGCTTTGGCCAGGGCTCAACACCCTCCCACGGAGAAGCAGCACAGCCTGGTTTCGAATCCTGCCACCACGTCATGCAAATCAAAGGGTACTGAAAAAGTCATTTAACTTTTCTAAGTGAATATAATCATTGGTTAAATGGAGCTACTGAGAAAGCCTTCCTCGTGGAGTGGTGTCTGAAATCAAGGTCTATGTGAAGGCCTTACGCAGTGCCTACATCTGGGAAGGACTCAAGGCATGTTGATTCAGTAGCACAACTACAAGTGATTCTTAAAAGAATTTATATACTGCCCAATATTCTTTGGAAGGTCAGAGCCAGGGGGACATGGTTCCGTGGTTTTTAATGTTGTATGAGTTGTGCTATGTATCTTCAATAATTTAAATGTATATAAAACAATACCAGCCCATACAGAATCACTTCCAAGTGGCCGCTTTAGTTTTCATAGCTCGACAGTGGATTCAAGCCAGCAGGGCTCTCTTTCTGATCTGCCCGCTGGTGGCAGGCTAGCTTCTGACTTTTTTTCCTTTCTGTTTTCCACATCATTTCCCCTCTGGAAACAAAAGTCAGCAGTTGACCCGAAGACAAGACTGAAGACTGACTCTAGGACCCAGAAGGCAGAAGCCCACAAATGTTTCTGGCAAATACCTCCCACAAGCTGAAGCCTCTGTGTGTGTGTGTGTGTGTGTGTGTGTGTGTGTGTGTGTGTGTGTGTGTGTGTGTATACTCTTTCCTTTCACTGGCACTTGAGCTAAATGCCCAGCAGCCGCTTTTGGCTGGGTTCCACTCAAACTACAGTTGGTGCCTGTAAAAATGGCTTTGGCTACAGTATCTTCTATGAGTCTGTCTATCATGAAGAATTTTCCCATTGCTGATGGTTTCTATTTTTATGAATACTTGAAAATACATGTCTCACATAAGAGTTCTGACCTCATTTTATCTTTCCAGTGGAAATTCTTTCATAAAGAAGTGTCATCTCCTTTATACAATTATGCTTTGTGTGGGACTATTTATAGCACTGGCAAAATGAGAGAATGTAGTATTCCTTTTGACTTTCAGAAAAATTGTTCAGCATCAAATTGCATGTCAAGGGAAAAATGATCTCATGAAAAAATTAGCAGCCTTCACCATCTTCCATACCCCCCCCATAGTTCCCTCTACCCAAATCATAGAGGATGAGTAGCCATTACCCTTTAATAAAATAAAACTAGCATAAAGAATAAAAATATGCTTTCTGTTTGATGCAATAGATATGTTGCTGAAAGGGGGACATTTTAAATTAAGCAGGAGAATGAAAGGATAGGCTTTCCAAATGGAAGGCCACAGTGAATGCTTTCTGAATGAAATTATTCTGCAGGTGATTATCCAGAACCTGATATGTGTGGGTTTTAATTGAGATTTTCTCACACTGCCCTTCCGTAAAGTTGGAGTTTCCTATAAAAAGGCTGGATATATTACATGACTTGAAAAAGCACTCAGGTCATTCAGAGGCACTTTTATTCCCTCTTAGCTGTCATTTCTGTGATTTTTACAAGTAGTAACATTTTTATTCTACCTGAAAATTGAAAAATATACTAAAGCAAGGAAAGAACTGACTGTCTTTCTTTGGGGCCACCCATTTAAATGTCAAGATATCCTTGGCACACACTTGTCATCATAGCACTTAGGAGGCTGGGGCAGGAGGATCGTTACAAGTTGAGACCACTGTGGGTTACATAGTGAGCTCAAGGCCACCCTGCAGAATGGACTACCTAGCAAGACCCTGTCTCTAAGTAGATAAATAAATAATCACATTTAGCTGAAGCAGTGAGTTAATATAATGGAAGTGTTCATATTCATTCATTTGTATGTAGAAATGTAAGAACTACAAAACAAAAGATATCACAATTTTCTTTAATGAGGATTTGAAGAAGTTCCGTGCATGAAGTAAAAAGTCTCCCTAGAAGCCCCGGAGGACCTGGGTGGCAAGGACGGTCAAGGTCAAGATCTTGGACATGTATGGGAAAAGCACCTATGAACTTTCCTACTACTAAGCCTGGAATCAGAATCTGGAAATTGAATCTTACGGATGAATACCAACTCAAATTCATGAATATATATATAGTGCTTTAATTGTAACTTCCAAAAAAACTGGGAAAAACCCAAACATTCTTTAACATATAGAAAGATAAACCACAGTTCATCTGTATAATGAAACAATATTCATCAATCAAAGGAAATGAACCATTTGCCACATAACAACATAGACGAATCTCAAATTCATTATGCATAGTAAACAGTGTTCTATACCGTCTGATTCCATTTACATGGCATTCTGGGAAAAGTAAAACTGTTAAAGGCAGAAAGCAGATGAGTTTGTCAGAAGGTGTAGTTGAAAATGACTACAAAGGCATGGAGAAACTTTTGAGAGGATAGAACTGTTCTTAACTGTAGGTAGTCATAATTATATAATTGTGTTTGTCAAGTTTTGCAACATTATACCCTAAAAAAAGAGGTAAACTTTATTATATATAAGTTAGACTGTGAAATGGGTGAGGTGGTTAACAGCCGAAAAACCAGGATGAACACCATGAGTTCAAGGTCACTCTCAAGTACAGAGTGAGACCCCATCTCAAACACAAATTAAACATTAAATAAAAATATTAATACTAAAATATTAATTCTATTAAACAGTGAAAGGATAAATTAATACTAATGCTTGAAAAGTAGCTATATTTTTAAAGCCTATATAGTTTTTGATAGATTTAAAAAGAAGAGAAAGAAATTCTGATTCAAGCCCTCAACACCTGGGTCTTTCACCACCAGAGCATCTCATTGTGATGTCCTGGTGATGATACCACTAGGACTGCCACCTTAGTTGAGCTTTGACCATGAAAACATTTCTTGTATTCTGATCTGTCTAAGGGGTAGAGCTCTGCACAAGCCCAAGACTATCTAGGTACAATCTTGAAGACTAGGAAGGAGCTAGAATCATTGTCATAATGCTTAAGCTTCTATATTCAAGAGAATAAATCTGAACACTCAGGCTAGAGAAACATTCACTCTTATGAATTAATTTAATACTAATCCTAAGTATGGAGTACTTAGGATATGCATGAAAGCTTTCTTTTGATAAGGGAGGCCAGGTTAAAATAAACCCTAAGATTATCCCTGCATAGGAAAGGAAGATCCAAAATCACTGAAAATAGGGGATGAAGCATCATCCAGTTATTGCCAGCATCTGGTGAGGCTTTGATGAGCTATAGAAATATAAATGTGGTCATATATGGGGTGTGTGTGTGTGTGTGTGTGTGTGTGTGTGTGTGTGTGTGTGAACAGGTAAGCCATTTCTGACTTCCCAAGGGCATCCCCTTCAGACACTACCTTACCATTTTACACATAGCCATATGAGCTTCTACCTCATGATGTGAGGGGTCAAACCTATTGTCCCTGATTCTTTATGTGTTTAGGGACCCACATGTGTTGCAGACTTCAGTTTAATCCCTCATCTCTGAAAGCCCTGGGCACGTGTCCTTGTTACCTGTTAAACTGGTTTCGCACATCTAGGCATCTTTGGCCAATAACACACATTCAAACAAACAAGGGAGATCTGCCAGTTACAAATGTTCTTGTGAAGTGTTGGAGACTCCTTCTTATTGCAAATAAGACTCAGCTTCAGAAATCTGGGCGGCGGTGGTGACAGACCCCACTCTCAAAAATTTTTTCTAACAGGACTAGCTAGAGAGACCTCAACATTTTTAAACTCTCCAAGTCAAAATGATAACAACAACAACAGCAGCAGCACAACAAAAGAATACATAGCTTTCTGAAGACCTTGAAAGTGCTTCAATGAGTAGATCAGAGTAATTTGTGATTAGCTTAGTAATTTGGGGGGTACAAGCAAAGTGGATGCTGCTAGAGTGATGTTAAATGCACTTGGAAAAACCGTTTGCCCTTCCCTCGAAGAAGGCTGAATAGTTTCACTTCAGTCCTGTTGACACTATTAATTTGCTTCACAACCTCCTCTGTCCCGCACAAACCCCCACCTCTTTTCCTGTCACTGCCACAACCAGCAGTGAGGAAAGCAAGGTTTGGAGAGCTCTTGTACAGAGAGCCATTTTCTCTGGTGCAAGCAAACAGCAAAGCCAATCAGCCTGAAATCTGAATTTTTCAGACACATAATAGACCCTTGGCTTATCAAAGCCTCTTATCTGATTGGGGGGAAAAAAACAAAGGTAAACTTCAGGGCTGATGGAATTAAAAGACAAATGAGATGTCATAATTATCAAAGTGGCTAATTTAGAAAATTAAGCTGTTCACATAGGTGACATAATTGCTTGTCACAATCACTCTTTTTCTCATTAGCTTCTTCCATTGAGCACCTACGCTCTGCAGAACAGTCTTTGGCCTTGCTCAACCAGATGGGAGTTTTGTGGTTTCATGTCAATTATTTCCTCATGTCCGCTATAACTAATGCATGGATTTATGAATAGGTCTATGCAAAGGACAAATCGAGAAAGTCTTTGTCTTTCACAATTATAAATTTGTTTAGGACCAAATATGCCTCTGCAGTAATCAGTTAATTATCAAGAGAGGATGTATAGAGTTGATATAACATAATAAAATTCCTTGAAAAATATTGAGTTTTGACACACAATATTTTAAAACTTTAGATGTTAGAATTCACCTTTGCCTTCCCAAGTTCTGAATATATATAAAAAATTCATTTTCAAGGGATGTTTGCATAATATTTTATTGATTCTATAATTCAGCCTAATGTAAATAAATTCCTATAAGAGAGTTATATGGAAGATAGGTCATAATGTGTTTTATCTACCAGCAAGTTCAAATTTATTAGGGAAGATGTCTAAGAGGGGAAATGAGTCTTATCTGCTATGTGCTTCTAAATCAGGCCACTGTAAATGGCCAAGGTTAAAGATTATGTTTTAAAATCATTCGTGTGAGATCGGCTGCTTCTGTACTATCTTGGAAAGTTGCAGGACATGCTTGACACGACTTACAGAGGGATATCGAGAGTGTTACTCATTTGAAGAGACTGCTCATCCTGGTACCCCAAAGAGGCTATCTCAGTGATTCTGGAATATTCATGTAACCCTGGTGTTTAGAATTCACTAACCTTGAATTATGAAGAAACTGTATTCTAAGAACTATTATGATAAGATTCTAAAAGCTCAGAAGGAAAAGGAAAATTCAGTAAAATCCTACATCTACATGTAATGGTTTCTGCAAATTTTGTCTCTACTCATAAATGAATCTGAAATGCAAGTTAAAACCTAACAACCTAAGGAAATAGAAGGATAGAGAGAGCTTATCCCCTGAAGAACTACACTTGACTATTTTCAGCAAGTTGGCCTTTCCTTACCCTGTGGACTTTCCATGGAATTCAGCAGTGTTTTAGTGTGAAGATTTCTTATCATGCTCCATTGAGTCCTAGGCATTTGAGCTGGGAGGAAAACAGAGCCAAAGTTCTGAGTCTTCTACCTCATTCTGTTTTAAGCAGTGCAACAGTGTTTTCATCTGTTTTATATAGTGAGCTTCCCTGAAGGATGTACTTAAAAATTAAAGAGAGGAGCATATTTGGAAAATGGCTGATGTACTGAGTAGGTCAACAGGGAGACAGTTTGTCTGAGAGGTAAAGCAACAGTGGAATGGTACAGGAAGTAACATATCATCTGTAATTCCACCCAGTGAGCAAAGCTGTTGTCCACTCAGGAAGGTACTTATCCGAATATTCATTAGACAAGTATTTCAGTTCTTCGCTTTTGATTACCGTCCACTCAGGTAAGTGACAGATCACCCCAAGACATCAAGTGAGAACCTAAATTGCTTATTTTTAGCTATCTGCTGCTACTGCCCTTATGCTGTTTTATTCCAGTTTGCCAACCAGAAACCAGCTTGTGCCATCTCCAGGGTATATTATCAGCAAGGGTTGGCCTCATAAGGATCCAAGAACCAAAATGATGTGATGATAATTTCAGGTGGCAGCATCAAAGGAAAGAATAATGGGATAGCTCAGTATTTTCACATTTATAACCTGGACTTTATACCAGATACTAGGAAGATCATGGAATGTGTACTGTGTTTTATCCACTCACACACACATCATTAAGAAACTGACTGTGTCAAGTTACATAGTAAGTGACAAACAGGATTTAAACATAAGTAGTCTGAAACCAAAGTCTATCCATCACACGAGGAATGTTCTAAAGGTGTGTGTAGACTTTTTCCTGCTGTAGGGAAAGTCCAGCAGTGGGAGTATGTGTTTCAAGTACTTTAAAGTAACTTGACAGAGTAATTTTATGCCTGTTGAATATAATTATAAAAATCTGAGGCTTATATATTCTAGAACTTAGCTGTCTTATTTCATATTTTAGCAAAATACTTGTATTGAATTGCATGAAATTGTCAGTCCCTGACAAACTGGAAAATAAAAACTGGACTAAAATTGATCTGCTCGCTGGGCGTGGTGGCTCATGCCTATAATCCTAGCACTTGGGAGGCAGAGACAGGAGGATTGCTGAGTTCAGGGCCAGCCTGAACCACAAAGCGAGACCCTGTCTCAAAAAAAAAAAATTGATCTGCTCTATAAATCATTTGAGGAACACTACAGTATTCCAAACTGTTCCTAAACTTTTAGCTCTCCAAATAAAAAGAATGCAGTAAAGAAAAGGAACTGTACCAGTCTTAGCTCACACCTCATCTGCCCACATAAAAGGTGACAAGAATTCTCAGTTCTGCATAAGAACTTTCCCAAAGCCTTGCCCATGGGGTGGCTGAAATAGCATGCAAACTCCGAGCTCCTCTACCAACTTAATCAACTTCATCTGGATGTAGGATAATGAGTTTCCTCTCAGATAGAGTTGGATTAAACAAAGGCTTTCTGATGACCAGTTCATCAGTTCAGGGGTTCCGCCTGAAGACTGGCCAGTATTTATGATGCCCTCTGGCTAGGTGTTGGATTCCTTGACAAGATATGACTTGAGTCTTTTAAGGTTTGTCTCTGTTGTTAACTAGCCTGAAGCCATGTTCTCTCTTAAATGATGATCAAAGGGACAGACAACCCAAAACCAGTTAAAATGTTCTTGTTCTTGAAATGTTCTTGAAATTTTGATTTGAAGAAAACTGTTAAATTATCTATTGGGTCTCTTTTTAAGGGAACAACTTCAAAGTTTAAAATGTTCACAAGTCAGTCTTTTTATAGTTGAGTTGTTACAGTACATTTTGTTATTAACAGAAGGCAAACTATTATGACCAGAAGTAAATTTGCCAACTTAAAAGCATCACTTGCTCCCGCAAAATTAAATCTATCCTCAAGTCCCCTTCCCTGACCGCTGCTCATTCTCAGTGTACATTTTGTCTTGCTAAAGCACTGGCCTTTAGTTATTTTCAAAGTAGAGAATTCAAGACACTGACAGACTGCCTTGTCACTTCTCTCCTATAAACATAGGGCTTTTGCCAGGAATGAATACATCAACCAATCAGAACTCTTGTGATACAATTTTAACTCAGTGATCAAGACTTATACTTTGCTCTGCCATGTTTTTCTAGCCAAACTACCTATGACTAGATTCCAGGGGCCAAGATACAAGGGACTGATTAACCAATAGGTAATTTATTATTAATTCATTTTATTGGGTTGTGTCATTAATTAAGGGAAATCTCCTCTGGTGCCTATGAAAATAAGATAATCAGGATAGAGGCTTTATTCCAAAATAAGCAATCTTCTGCAGTTGTTTGACAATCTATAAATTACCTTTCAAATTGAAATGAGGTCGTGTTTAATGAGTCTAGGTAGAAATAATGCTTGGTTCAAAGTCATTTCTTATAAACAGAATCTTAAGAATGGACTTCCTGGAAATATCTAAGCCAGGGAAGCTTACTTACTTTTTAAGCATCTGATGTGACCTGTTGGTACAAAAACAAACAAACAAACAGCAAGCTCCACAGAGTATGGCTAGGTGTTTGACTGGATTTATCCAAAGTCCTCATAAAGAGAACTCTTTAACTCAGCACTAGTGTCCATTAACTAAATGCAGGTTGACAGAGCAGTTGACTAAGTTCATATCTATGTAAAAATATATACAGCATACATCTTGTAAACCTTAAATTGCCTTTCTCTCCTGAAGGCAAAAGAGACTGGTCAAAACCTCTTGTCTCTTCTGCATAGTCCTTTGTTTGCGTTTCATACTGGTGACATGAAACTCAGTAACCCTTTCTGTGACCCCAACACCTCTTGGTATATGAGGACTGTGACAGGCAATACCTTAAGCTCCAATTTCTATTACACCAGACTGTGTCCTGTTGCCTATCTCTGGTCCTGCCATTGGGAGGCTTCATTATTTTCCTGAGTGTATATCTCTCTCCCTCTGTGCATTGTTCTCCTATGTGCCACGTACTCTGTAGCTGATAGAAAAGCACTGCTCTCTGTCTTCTTGTTACACTTGTGTCCCTTTCCCTTATACTCCTCTCTTGAACCTATTGCTAATTAGCCACTAAGCCATTGTGAGATGAGCCATTTACTAATTGTACCCAATTTTTAGTTTATTTCTTAAGGTCACCACCTTTCTCTAGTGTCATCTATTTCTCTAAGATCAGGCCTTGGAAGTTCAGGCACTGACAAGCAGCATAGTGGTTCCTCACGCAAAGATGTGTGTGTCCTAATTCCAGAAACCAGTTACTCTGCTACTTAATTTGGCGAAGGAGCCCTACAAATGTGAAGAAGTTAAAGACTTTGAGATGAAGAGATCTTCCCGGTTGTCTGAGTAGGTCCAGTACAATCACTAGGTACTTTAGACACAGGAAGGGAATGTCACAGTGTTGAGGTATAGAAAAGATTCAGTTCCCTATGGTTAGTTTTATAGACAAAGGAAGGTAGTCTAGAGCTAAAGAATTACGTGTCTTTCAGAAGCTGAAAAACACAAGAAAATAGACCCGACTGAGAACCTACAGAAGGAACATAATGCTGCCAAGGCTTTGATTTTAGCTCCGGGGAGAGCTGGGAGATTCTTTATACGGAATGTTAAAATAACAAATGTGTGTTGTTTTAAGCCACTGTGCTCATGACAGTTGTTTCTAGGAGTGATAAAACGACTTCAGGCTCTTTAAGGCCTTCTATCCCAGGCAGCAGGACACCACCAGGGCTGTGGCTTCCCTAAGCCAAGGGAGCACGGCATCCTCTGAGTTTCCCGTATTTCACTGGATCGGCTTTTTCTCTTGCTCATTGGGTGTCAGTTGGAAACAGCTATTTCCCAGCAAGAGTTTTTCTCCCTGAATGAAACAGACTTTTTCCAAATAAGCTTTACTTTTTTTCTTCCATTAAAAACTTATCCTTTCTTCCTTTCTCTTAATAGCAATGGACATATAGCAGATTGGAATTTTGAAGGCTGTGGCTCACAGAAATTTTGACAAAACTTTTAAATCATTTAACTCTCTTCTGTCGCTCTCTGAAGTGTATGTTATATAAACCAATAATTTGGTTGTAAATATTTAAAATACAACATGTGTTGAAATTATTAAAAATGTAAAGATTCATTATGTAACAAAAAGAATGTATTATACACAAGATATTTCTTGGAAAAAATGAGAAATTGGTCACATCTCCCTAATAATTTTCTGATCTGAGAAAGGAATAGTAAGTCTTTAACCCTTATTACTGAGGTATAATACAATTTTTTAAAAAATACTCAGCAAACACGATTTAAGTGCAGAGTGTGTGCAGAACTTATTCTAAGACTGAGAATATGCAGGTGTACAAGGTAGTCTCTGCCATTTCCTGATGAGGACTTCAATCCAGCGCTCTCCTCGAACCTTATATACTGCCAAGCTTTCTTCTCCGTCATGGCCCCTTTTGATAGTTTGGTCTTGCCTATGGTCCCTTCTCAGAAAGTTTTTAAATTGATAAAGTCAAATACATAATACTCAACTGAAACTAACACTGAAAACATGTAATTATAGTATAGAGGACAGATGCCTCTTTTCTAACTCACTGTTACCAATTCAAGACCTAACCAAGTTTTGATTAGTGACATCACAGGTACTGCAAATTCTGTTGTGATTTGTTGCCTACATTTATGATGAAATATAAGACTACATATTATGAGAACAGTGTGAAAATAAAGACGTATTTCTTTTCCCATTCATGCATTTTATTTTATTAGTATGTGTTTGCTGTATATAAAGATTATAGGGCCAGAGGGTTAGCTCAGTGGTTCCGGCGCCTGCCTCACAAGTGCAAGGACCTGAGTTCGATCCCCGGTAACCACATATAATGCTGGGAGTGGAGACACACCCACCAACAATCAACATCGCATACCACAATGCTGGACGTGGTGGCTCACGCCTGTAATCCCAGCACTCGGGAGGCAGAGACAGGAGGATTGCTGAGTTCGTGGCGGCTTGCCTGGGCACCATAGTGAGCTCAGGGCCAGCCTGAACTACAAAGCAAGACCCTGTCTCAAAAAGCAAAAAAAAAAAAAAGATTATATTCTTTGTGGGAAGTTGGTATGTGAACACAACACATCTTAATTTTTTTTACATCCCTTTCCCATCCCTAGCACGCCTCCTTATCCCTTGGTTCCTTACCATTTGCAAAAGATTGCTTTTTATATTTCCCTTTTTCAGTCTTTTATTTTACTTTTTAATTTATTTATGCTTTGGGTTTCTCATATAAGAAAAATCATAAGATATTTTTGCTTCTGTCTGTCATTTATTTCACTTTATCTTATGACCTCAAAGTACATCTATTTTTCTATAAACAACTCAAATTTATCTTTCTTTATAGCAGTGTAGTGTTTCATTGTGTATAAATATCACATTTTCTTTAACCATTCATCTGTTGATGGATATATCTAGGGCTTCTAAAACTTAGACATTATGAAATGTGCTACTATATACATGTATCACTGTAATATGTCTTTAATTATTTTAAGATGTCTCCGAGGAGAATGGGGGGGGTCTATGTATATTTTTGGTATTTTGAGAAATGTCCAAACTGATCTCCATCATGGTTATACTAGTTCACATTCTCACTAACAATGTAGAAGGGTTCCTCCCCTGCCCCAAAGCCTCTCCAATATTTGTTATTATTTTAGTTCTAGATGGTAACCATTCTTTCTAAAATAAAGTAGAATTCATGTTTTTTTAATTTGCATTACCTAATGACCAAAGATATTGACATTTTCTCATGTGCCCATTCATCATTTGTACTCTTCTAAGTAATGTCTATTCATTTTAGTTGCCTGTGTTTTGATGGGGTCTTATATTTTGGGAGAGGGTCTTTATATATTGTAAATCCCATTCAAGTTTAAGGTCTCCCAGTTATCCTAGTTTTAGTTAAGTATCCCCTCATCTAAGTTAATACTAAAGAACAGTTTTAAATGAAGTATATCTTAAAATGTTAGTCCTAAACCAATATGCATTTATGTTTTACTAATTATTAATTTTAGTTTTAACAGGTCACCCATCAAATGTGTACCTCATTCTCTAGGAGAGAGGAAAAAAAGACTTTTGGAAAAAACAAATCACAATGGTATAATTTCTGTCATGTGTTTCTTTATTTATACTCTGACTTGTTCCAGGATGGATTTAAGGTGACTTGTTCCTGTCTAAGTCCTTGTAACTTAGTTAATTAAATCTTCATAAAATGTAAATTTAAAATGCAAAAACATTATTTGACAAATGAGACTGAATTATTATCATTTTTTGAATAATTATGTGATTGGGAATGTCTACATCACATTTATCTAATCTGCAATTAAATCATTTATATCTGCAATTAAATCATTTATATCTGCAATACATAAATTCGCTTCATCAATAATGGGAAATATGGCCAATGGCCAAGTGTGTTGCAAGAACAAAATGGCCTGTGTCAGGAGGAAGGGTCACCAATGATGTTCTAATTGAAATGCTGACAAATTAAGAAAGGGCATAACACATCCTTTCAGCCAGGAAGTGACACAAAGATCCTCACACTGAACTGGTGCTATTTTGTTTACGCTTTTTACATATTCTGTAAGAAACACTTGTCTTGTTGCAACATCATTGTTAATCACAGAAGTAATGGCTTTCTAAATAGTTTTTAATCTTTAGGCAAGTGTCTACCTGATTGCACAACCTTAATTAGCACTGCTACCATAAATTTCCAGGTGCAATTTCACACCAA
Organism: Thryonomys swinderianus; assembly: GCA_004025085.1. Lineage (NCBI taxonomy): Eukaryota > Metazoa > Chordata > Mammalia > Rodentia > Thryonomyidae > Thryonomys > Thryonomys swinderianus. Next base: position 10,106 of record PVIC010010252.1, on the reverse strand, counting down.
TTCAGAAAATATTTACTATGCATCTAACATGTGCAAATTATCTGTGGAAGCATCCATACCAATAGGACAACATGCATACAAATTACATGGTCTATAAGGGAAATCCCTCTCTCTATAGTATCTAACTAAGTTCTGAGGATTCTGAATTCCCTCCCTAACATAAAAGCAATGGGGCATCATCTCCATCCTTCTCTAGAATTCTTCATACAAGAATCCAAAGGCTTACAGAATCCCTAAAACAAGGGAAAGCTCAGCACCACTGAGCTACCAATCCTGCCCAAGTCAGGGCAGTCCTTGAATTCTGGCAGCCTGGTGTGGTCACGTGCCGCCACAACACAGAAATCTTGGCAGAGAATGAGAGACGAGTCGAATATCTGCATTTGGTCCTCTAAAGTACATACACGGCCATGTCCTCTGGGACCCTTCACCTTGCCGAGGTGAGGACGCCCCACAGTGTGTGGGAATCAAGAGACGTTCGTTACACAGCCTGCAGCCATGGGCTTCCTGGGTCTCCCAGCCTGGAGGTAAACAGATCCTTTCTCCATCCTCCAGAGGGCGGAGAAAACAGGCAATTTTTTCCAGAGGGTGGAGAAAACACAAAGCCTTCTTGTAGGGAGAGGAGTATAAGAAATATAGTCAGAACAAACACAAATGAGTCTACCCTCATAGATGTGAGTTCAACCCATAAGGATCAGCAAACTATAAAATCCAGACATTTTTGCGTAGGACCTTGTGTTTACTGAATTCTCAAATAAGTAAATGTTTGCTAAATGTTCTTTGAGGAAAAGTTACTAAATTAAAATCTCAGACTATAATATTACTACCATGGTTAATAACATTTAAGCCTGGGTAAACTGGAAAGATTACATAATTTTTATATCTCAAGCAAAATTTTAAACATTGTCTTCCCATTTTTAATGAGAGACACAAACATCACTATATTAGAATATCAGCAAAATCAAATAAACTTAACATTTCAGCCTATGTAAGATTTCTGAGAATAAATCTGTAATATCCATTAACTGGTTTGAAATGTTGATGGGAATTTGCGAATTCTGATTACTCACTGGGAAACCAGACTGAATAGTGTTTGCTGCTCTAAGTGTTGTACATCAGCTGCTGCCCCAAGTAATTTGCATAATGATTTTGTTTCATCCTTGCTGGAATTCCCACTTTAGGGATGTAGAAATCGAGGGTAAAGTAGTATAGGCAATTTGCCTTACCATGGCAGCAGAATATTGACAAGGAGGAGTGCAGGGCCGTTGGTCAAGGCAAATTTCTCAGAGAGCCTTCTGGGGAGAGTGGGAGTGGGAGAGTCATCCTATCACCCTGTTTGGAGGCAGCCATTCTATTTGCACTGAAAAGGAGAAACTCACTTAAGAGTGGCAGTGGCTGATGAAGACTAGAGGACGATGGCCACCACTACTGCCTGGGTGAACTACCCACGGGCACCATGATGGGTCACGGTCAGGATTTAAATCCAAAGAGTCTGACTGTAGAGTACATGCACTTGACCACTGAGGTGGGCTGAGTGAGCAGCATGACCCTTCAGAGACCACAGGCCCCATCTCTCATTCCACTCCCTCAGCTCCCAGACCAGAGAACAGCAAAATCCTCTCCCCATGGAGCCAGGCATTGTATGGGCTCCACACAGAGAAACAGGGAAGTTGCCCTGTGAGAAGGACATAGAGTGAGACTCTGTGAGGATACCCAGCTCCCTGGATGGGGTTCAGACAAGCCCTGCTGAATTCCAGGTTGAGGTGAAAGGTAGTAGAAAAGCCGCTGAAAATGGTTTGCTTTTCTTTGTTGAGAGAATACTATGTGGGAGTTGACAGAAACTCTGGAGCAGACTGCTGGCACCCCTGGGCAGGCTCATTACTGATTTGTATGACCATGGGCAATATATGGGTTGAATAACTTCACAGAGACATGACCTAACTTAGTGTCATTTGCTTATTCAATAATAAGGGAAAGAAGAGCAAATCTCCCAGGCCGGAGATTTAGCTCAGTGGTTCCAGCGCCTGCCTAGCAAGCGAAGGTCCCTTGTCTGAACCTTGATAACTACATACAACAATACCAGGCGTGGTGACTCATACCCTCCAGCAATCAGTACCACATACCACAGTGATGGGCATAGTGGCTCATGCTTGTAATCCCAGCACTCAGAAGGCAGAGGCAGGAGGATTGCTGAGTTCGAGGATCGCCTGGGCTATGTAGTGAGCTCAGGGCTAGCTTGAACTACAAAGCGAGACCCTGTCTCAAATAAATAAATAAATAAATAAATAAATAAATAAATAAATAAATAAATAAATAAATAAATAAAAAGAAACCCAAGTGGTAGATTTACATAAGACAGGTGATACTAGAATCGAGCACAAGGAATAGACAATCTTAAAGTTTTGGTTATTTGCAAGTGAACAGATGACAAACACCAAGTCAGATACAATCTGAGACCAACTCTCGCTTTTGTATTGCAGCACTAAGTGTCTTCATATAACATTTGCTTTTATTCCTTGGAATAATATATATTTCACTGCTCTTGGCATTTATATGGGCAATCATATAAACCTTGATGACTTGAACTGTAACATATCCAAATTTATTTCTACAAGTAGAAAGTGACATTCTCATCGCCCAATGTTGAAAATGTTGGTATAAGCATACGAGACCACTGTAGCCAGTCCACAAACTACAGAAAAATCTTTCAGGGAAAAAAGACACTATTTAGCTTTCAGCCAAACTAGCCTATTGTAGAACAATAATTTGCCAAGAGTCACAAGAGACTAAAAGTAAGGCTGGAATAGGAACTAAGGCATTCATGTATCCATTCACTCATGTATCCATTCTAAGCTCTGTACCTACAGTTAATTTCCAGACCATGTTTTAAGTTCAACATCTCAAATTTATTTTGACATTCAGGTCAAGTTTTTGACTCTCTTGCTAACCACATCCGGTCTCTGGAGCCTTTTCTATTTTCAGGCAGGAAATGGAACAGTACAATAAAAAATCTTATAGTCACTGTGATATGTATGTTAGACATTTTAAAGTAATTCTTGAGAAAATGGAAGTAACCATCAGGTAGCTTGTCGGGAGACACTGGGTCTTTTCTCACACATCAAGAGGTAGAGGGGCTTGTCAGAGCTGGGGAGGAGGTGACCCCCCCTAGAGGAACCAGGGACCACGGAGCAACATCTCAGAGCTACTGAGAGAAATTACCGCCTAAACAGAAGTGAAAAAACATGACCAACGCAAAAATCCAAGGAAAAATATTGTCAACAGATAGTGGCAAATCCAAGGGGAGAAGTCAAGGAAATGGAAAAACTGAAACTACCCTTGGCTTACTCAACCATATTGAGTCAAGATGAATTTTCTTGGGCTGCACACACAGCATATCATGTTGTTAAGGTACATAAATAACAACACTTCCTTCATTGTTAGTATTTTTATTATAACATTAAAAGAAGAGGCCAACATCAACCATATTACGATTACAAATCCAGGGCCAGAGGGTTAGCTCAGTGGTTCCGGCGCCTGCCTCGCAAGCGTAAGGTCCTGAGTTCTGATCCCCGGTAACCACATATAATGCTGGGCGTGGAGACTCACGCCCACCAACAATCAACACCGCATACCACAATGCCGGGCGTGGTAGCTCATGCCTGTCATCCCAGCACTCGGGAGGCAGAGACAAGAGGATTGTTGAGTTCACGGCGGCTTGCCTGGGCTCCATAGTGAGCTGAGGGCCAGCCTGAACTACAAAGCGAGACCCTGTCTCAAAAAAAAAAAAAAAAAAAGATTACAAATCCATACTAGAGAACCTCATAAAGCTTCTACCAATACTTCAAGTCAATCTCTACCAAGTCAATTGTTTGGGTTAAACCCTTCAACGTGTGAAGACTCATTTGTCTTTGGGCTTCTCAATCTCTGCTGCAATCATGGGGCTCCGCATGCCTTAGAAATGTCATCTTCATGGGTTTACTTTCCCCTTTAAAGGTTGAAAGGAAAAGTTAACTTCCCAAGTTAAAAAAGAAAAATTGTTCAGGTCGGGAAGAAGGAAGGTGCTTTTTCGGAGGAAGATTGGGGAATCGTGCAGAGGCCAGCAGGAGGGAAAGCATCAGGCATCGAGCAGGTGGCCCAGCTGGCAGGTAAGCTGCGTGCCTTGCCACACTAATTGATAGGAATTACACCTGTTGTTTCTGTAGTTTCAGAACAGTCAATCTTAAAGAAATGGGAGCCTGCATTCCAAGTAGGACAATTCAGTGGGAAATCTGGAACTGAAATTTGCCAAGGGAAAATCATGTTTTGCCATTTGTGGGGCTTTTTCTCTGCAGGCCCAAAAGCACAAACTCAAAGGCACACATACTGTATTGTTCATGAAAAAAAAAAATGGCTTACGTACTATTTTCAGTGAAGTGCATCAAAGCAAAAGCAAGTGAGATATTATTGAAAATAAAAAGTTACCTATGGAACCAGTAACCTATACACCATAGTCTTTGAAGTGCTGGTTACTCTTGGTTCCAGTGTGAATGGTCCCATGGCAACCATTCAGTCCATTCCTATTGAATGATTGCTTTTGGGACTCGATCTCCCCCTCACTGGGCTGATAGAGGGAAATTACTGTGAAAACTTCCCTGTGACCCAGTGGAGCAGTATCTAATCAGGCATTGATTACCCGGAAGGTTTTCCATCAGGCTTGTTAAGATCTAACCAACAGCAACCGAAATGCTCCAATTAAGGAGTATTAAAACCCTAGGCACATGGACTGGAATGACTAGCTTGACATGGGGGTGTGTAAAGAGTTTGTGAAACTGTCAGTTAATCAGAGACAGATTGCACTTGTCATCCTATGTTGGGCAAGAGTCCCATGACAGGTGGGCCATGGCTATAGATAGATAAGATTGTGACTGGTAGACAGTGAGAGGATAGGAGGCACCACGTGGCCAGAGGCCACTGAACAAACCGTGTCTCTGTGCTGGGCCCAGGACAGTGAGGGGAGACAGAAGCCATGGATTGTGCTTGGAATGAGAAATATTGGAATGACAAATTCAATAGATCAGCATAATATAATCCCATAACTGTGTCCCAGGCACTCCTTCAAGGTCCTAACCACATGGGACAACTTTGTTAAACTTAACCAGAAAGAGTTCATACTTTTTGAATGAAAACAATCTAGAACAGAGGAGCCGGATTAAAGGCGAAAATGCAGAAAAGGGGAAAAGTATTAATTAATCCAGACATTTTAAAAAGCAAAATGTTCAAGGTTCCAGGTTCTTTAAAGCTGGAAGATTTCTAAAGATCACCCTGGACAGTGACCAGCATGCAAATGACCCCGAGAGTTTATCTACCCAGGTCCTGCTGATCCGCAGGCGGAGAGCTGAGGAAGGATATCTAGAAACGATGCTGGGAGAACTTCTCAGAGTAAGGTATTTGGCGGAAAAGTAGGTGAGTTGAGCTCAGTGAGATTTCAAATTTAGGAAACTTCCACTTTTTAAGATTAATTGCTCATCCCCTGCTTGTTTAAACTTTAAATACTCTCTGTGTAGCCTGATTCTGGAATTTCTGCATCCACCTACTTAACACGCTAAACTCCTATCGATGAGAGACACCAGTCCTGCCGCCAAAGATTTCTTTGCTATAGCCTCGTACCCGTTGCCCCATCCACATCGGTCAGAAAAAAAAAAAAAGCCTGAGTTTTGACAACAAAGGCATCCAGGGAAAAAGCTAACACGAATATGGCTACGGCGCCAGGGGCACGATTTTGGCTGGTGGTTTTACTTTAAGTCGTTTCTATTGATGAGTTATGTAGAGAGATTAATCTCCCCCGAGAACGCAGGACACAATGCCCAGCACCGACGCTCCACTTTACAAATCATTTTACCATTAGCAAGAGCAGCTCTAACACATCAACCACCGGTGCGAGCGCATTTGCTTTATTTTAAGGTAGAATATTTATTTTGGATAATGGATTATTAAATAGATATGTATCATTTATCTCTGCAAGTCGTTTTGTTGAGGATGATTTATAGCACATCAACGGCCATTGCAAATGCATTTGGTCTCTTTTGAGGGCTGCTCGTTTTATTATGAATGGCTTCCTGAGCCGGGAGACGGACTGCAGCCAGCCTGCCTTCTCAGCCCGTGGTATTTTACAAGAGTTGCCTTATAAATATTTTGCAAATCACGTATAAATGTCTTTCTGGCCAAATAGTCTGAAGCCCAATTAATATTTCAATTTTATATGGCTATATTGGGAAGGACCTTCGGCAGAATGGGGTCTCCGACCTGGCCTCCTTTACGTTAAACGGCAGCCGAGGACCCTGATAACACTTCTCTCTAAAGACTTCGACTTCAGATACGAGTGTGAGATGCAACCGTGACGGTAATTATTTGAATTGGTTTGAAAAAAAATGCCTTGACTATTAAAGGTATCTTTACTACTAATGTAAATCCAGTTGTTGTTTTTTTTTAAAGCACATATTTTCAGCTACAGTTTGCTACTGCCAGATTTTCAATTTCAGGAAGGGTAAACAGCGCCAAGTTTTGAAGGTCTGTATCAAGGATACTGACATAATTTTCAAAGTCACGAGTCACACCGCGGCACCTCCCCTCCACATAAAACCCAGGGGGCACCTACTCCGTGCATGACAATGTTGCCCAGCAGCCTCCCTGACCCTCCGCCAGCGCACAGGCTGAAGCGGGCTTTGCAAATGAGGTGGGGGGGGATGTATTTTGCTGCTGATGCGGTTTCACCTGTATTCAGTTCCCCTGACACGGCAAACCCTATGGCCAATTGTCCTTATTATGGCTCCTGTGTATTTCTCCCCAGTACACTTGCACAGGGGGAAGATGTGAGCACGGAGCGTAAACTGCCAAGCTGAATGGCTCTGTAATACAGCTTCAGTGTGGCATAAATTAAGCTGTCATTTTTTTGGCAGCAAGTGCAGAGAGGCGATTTTCCTGTACTGTAACATTTGAAACAACAATTTTCTGGCTCCGGGACTGACTGACAGTTCTGTGTGATACATTCTCAACGTGTGTGCTGCGGGACTGCAGCTGGAAACTGCCTTCAGGGCAAGGTATTGTCTCTATCAGCAGATCCTGGCTGCGGCTGCCCTAACGCGGACGTTTCCTGACTTCCGCTGCTGCCACTCAGACAGGCCGGGAAGACTGGCACCAAGGATCTGGCAACCTCAGCGAGGGTTTTAAGCATGTTTCTTGTATGCAAAATGGCCTTTTATCGTGAAAATCAGACTGTATGCTCTTGGATGTGGGCGCTAACTGTGCAAAGCCTTTGGCAAACAGGAAGGTCTCCCTGAGCTGGGCTGAGGTTCTACGGGAGGAAACAGTGCTGGGTGCTCCAGGGGATCCCAGCAGTGGCTCCCACCCTGTGGTTTCCCGTGATGCAGCTGGCTACACTGCGGAGACAGAATGCTTATAGAGGTAATGAGGGGTGTCCGCAGGAGGGTCTGCAGGAGGCAGTGCGGCGAACTGCTCTTTCTCTAAATGCCCTCTGTCCCTCCCCTTGCTCTCCCCTGCCCCCACAGGTGACCACAGAGCAACATGGGCACTACTGGCCAACTGTCTTGAATACACGTAAAGGGCAGAAAAGGTTACCTTGAAAGCAGTCAAAATAATAAAACTGTAATCACATCTGCCAGGATGCAGCAGGGAGAAATAAGTTATGTTAACCCTGAACTTACATGCGGAGCTGCTACGGGCATTTTGAATGGAGAAGGTTGCTCTCCAGACCGGAGCCAAGGTTTTAACCTGGTAACACCTAGGCAAGGTTGCCGATGAATATACTCCAAGGGGGTGTGGCTGTACTTCAAGGGCTGCTCAGGGAAGAATCAATAACATGCCCAAGTTAGCAAAGTCAGGCTTTGCTGGGTAACTTGTTCACCACCAGCAGGGTCTCTTTTGTTGTAGAATCTCAGTCTTTACCTGTTAGTTTTCCCTTCAGTTTGGTGCTGTTACGATGGACAATAAGCGACATACAATAAACATTCCTCATAGAGTTACAGTTTGAAGCTCTCTGCTTCCGGTATCAAGTATCTTGGTTCCTGTAACATCTCAGGAACACCCAGTGTTTGGGTGGATCCAGAAGTGTCATAGGGAAACCAAAGATAAATTACATCTTAAATTCAATCCCTCTACTCATGCCCAGGGGCAACCTAGCTACCTTTCCCAGGCCCGTACCTACCCCTAACAAATGGAGCCAGTCACAATTTTTTCTCTTTTGCAGGTGATAGGTCAAGTGGCTTTACCAATTTAAAAAAAAAAATTACTGAATTACCTCGTCCCTTTTCTTCCTGTTATCTTCCAATACAGTTGCCCTCCTGAACCAAATCCTGAAGAAGAAATGAAGTTAGGCATCTCTGCTGTCTGTTATTTGAGGATCTTTTGCATATATCTCTTTCAAATTTAATTGTCTTTTATCTATCTTTTTTTTTTTTTTTTGAGACAGAATCTTGCTTTGTCGATTCAGGCTGGCCCTGAGTTTACTTACTATATAGCCCTGGCAAGCCCCAAACTCAGCAATCCTCCTGCCTCTGCCTCCTGAGTGCTGGGATTACAGGTGTGAGCCACTGTGCCCAGCATTACTGGTATGCATACTAATTGCTGGTGGGCATGAGTCACCACGCCCTGTATGGTTGTATGTGGTTACCAGGGATCAAACCAGCACTTGCTAGGCAGGTGCTGGAACCACTGAGCTAAATCTCTGGCCCTTATCTGTCTGTTTCTGAAGCTATATTTTAGATCTTTTTGCTGGGAACTACATTTTTCTCTTGTGATTCTGGAATAATACCTATTCCTTAATGGGTAATTAATCTGTACAAAATAAATGAATAGATGTCTGTGACTATTGTCTTCAAGATATAACTGCATATCAAAAATTACTAATAAAAGAAAAAACTTACTAAAAATGATTCATTTTTTCCTTGGAGGTGGAGAAGAATTACTATATAGATCACTTGTGCTAATTTTCTTTTATGATATCCTATCAAAATCAATTTTTTTTCTGTTGCTCTAAGTTTTTATTTTGCTTGTCCATGTTCAGCTCATGGTCAACATGCTTCCGACTGTTTTCCTGCTGTGTATCAATATTCTACCATTCTCCAGAGCTTATTTCCTCAATTTGCTGAACTATGAGCATCCATATTGAATTTTCATTTGGCTTACTCTAGGCTGCATTACGAGCATGTCAAAACCATTTTCAATTCTCTACTAGATTTGAAAGTTCTGTGTTTTCTCTGCCTGTAAGAGTGTAAGTCAAAGGTAACATTAGTGAAAGAAAAGCACAAATCACAAAAGGTTAAAATATTCTTCAAGCCTCTAGCATCGCCAAGTTCTGAGAACGGCCAGGGGTGGCGTAGGGATAGTTGGCAAACTGGCTTCTGGCTCTGAATTCAGCATATATGTAGTCAGCCATTTCTCAGCCCATTAATACTTATTCCACACTCAGAATTCCCATGTGGTTATTAGGTCTGTTATGGTGCACATTTTAAAAGACTCAAAAAGTAGGAAAGATTAAATGAGAGAAATTTTAATACCCCTAATTCTGCAGCAACCATCACAATATATGAGCTATGTGGGGAAACAGTTCCTGTGAATTCTCTGTCTTTTCCTCTGTGTCTTGCTTCTTGTGATCATCCCATAAAAAGTATTAATTACATGCATAGCCTGAGAAATCATTAAGCCATGTCCTAGTGTAACCCGTTCATCAACCAAACACAATGGAAGGGGGACCCCTCTAGATCTTACCTCAAAAGGCTGGCCAAGCCCCCCTGGGAGGCTGCACAAGCCGATGCAAGGATCTGCGTTAGGAAGTGCCACGTGGACAGCCTCAATAACCCTTGCTAGCGAAGCCAACCTGATTTGCTATAACTTCAGACAAAAGGTCATTTTTTCAAGTGTTCATGGAATTCTAATCAGTGGAGAGGAAGAAAAGGGTATTTCTTCACACAGAGATTGCACATGAAAAGTTCAGAGGTAGAATGTTCCTAACAGCATTATTCACAATAGCCAAAAGGTCCACTGGTAGACAAATAAATGAACGAGATGTAATACACACATGCAAAGCAAGATTATTCAGCCTGAAAATGTAAGAC
>PVIC010010251.1:0-43794 GCA_004025085.1 Thryonomys swinderianus | reverse complement strand
GAAGGAAGGAAGGAAGGAAGGAAGGAAGGAAGGAAGGAAGGAAGGAAGGAAGGAAGGAAAGAAAAGTACTTTTTTTTTTTTTTTGAGACAGGGTCTCACTTTGCAGTTCAGGCTGGCCCTGAGCTCACTATGTAGCTCAGGCAAGCCTTGAACTCAGCAATCCTCCTATCTCTGCCTCCCGAGTGCTGGGATTACAGGCGTGAGCCACCACGCCCGGCACTAAAAGTACTTTATTGATTACTTTGTGCTGCATGAAGGGGAACTTTAGATGTTCTGAACACTAATAGAAAAGCACTAACTGGCAGAGGGCACTGAATTAAGAGTAACAAAGTATAGTAAGCAGAGAGTGAGATTATTTCTGCAGTGAGTAACAGGAGCCGTAGGTGACATGAACATTCATGTGAAGTGCTAGGACAGTATTAGATTCTGTGGAACTTCCAGTGGTGTTGTCACCTGCCTTACATTGAAGTTACGTGCTATTCATTGAATATCATTTAGTGGAATTATGCCTTAATCACAGAAATTTCTGTGCTTTGGTATGATGAAGGCCATTTCAAGTTTGGGATTTGCTGCTCATCTACTAAGCACTCCAGTGGCAACAATCCTAAATTTCTTATTGGAGGCTGAGACTGAAAGATAAAGAAAAGTTAAATTGATTCTTCTACTACAAATATCGTTAATTCTTGAGCTATTATATGGTACATAGGTTTTAATATTTCTATAATAATGTTATATGAAGCCAAATAATTCCTATGCATGGGATAAGGTTATGTTTGTGGATAATCATATAAAGAATTTTTATTAGGAAAATCAAAAAGAAATGCAATTTGAGTAGTAAGAGCCCACTCAGTGGAAAAGAACTGCTCTAACTTCTCCTGGATGCTTTAATTTCAGTTCTGACAAAATGAAGTTCCCTGGTTTTCAGCTGAAAGAAACTTGTATAAGTGAAGTGCTTCTCCTGCTTAAGGTACTGTAAATGTTCAATCTTGAAGGACTGGAGTTAGTTCATATTCCAAACAGGTAAAAATGTATCACAATTATATTTCATTTAGGTTGCATTATTTCTGTTATTTTATCTTCATTATATTACACTCCTACATGATGCTTTCAACTATCTTTGTATATTGATGTTTACAAACAAAAAAATAAAGAAAAATCACATATCCTCTTAAATTTTGGTCTGTGTAAGAAACAAAATTTTCCTCCAGGGCCAGAGATTTAGTTTAGTGGTGCTGTCACCTTCCTTACAAGTGTAAGGTTGTGAGTTCTATCCCTGGTACCACAGGGGGGAAAAAATCCTCCACATAAAAATAACCACAGCATTTAAATAGCTCTCCAAAGATGTATAAATAGCCAATGAGCACTTGAAAAAGATCTTCAACATTAATAATCATTAGTAAAATGCCAATCAAAACTATAATACAACATAGATTCATACCCTCCAGGATGGTTATAAGAATAAACAGATACGGCCGGAGATTTAGCTCAGTGGTTCTGGCACCTGCCTCACAAGTTCAAGGTCCTGAATTCGATCCTGGTAACCACATACAATGCTGTGCGTGGTGACTCACGCCCACCAGCCATCAATACCACATACCACAGTGCCGACCATGGTGGCTCATGCCTGTAATCCCAGCACTCAGGAGGCAGAGGCAGGAAGATTGCTGAGTTCTAGTCTTGCCTGGGCTACATGGTGAGCTCAGGGCCAGCCTGAACTACAAAGTGAGACTCTGTCTCAAAAAAAAAAAATTGGTACATAAATGCTAATTGGAGAATAATTCATAATAGTCAAAAAGTAGAAAAAAATCAAAATGTCCATCAACTGGTCAGTGAATAAAGAAAAGTTACCATGTCTATACAATGGAATAGTATTCAGCAAAATTCTTTAATTAATATGGATAAATGCTACAGCATATAGTGAACGTTAATAACATGCTTTAAGGAGCCAATTGCAAGACCATACATTGTATAGTTGTTCTATTTATAAGACGTTCCCAGAACAGGGTCTTCTATAGAGACATAAAGCAAATAATTGCTTGTCTAGGGATCAAGAGTAGTAAAGGATAGTTACTAGTGGTTATAATGTTTTGGAGGGAGGTGAGGAAAATATTCTGTTTTTCCCTATTTATTGATTTTGTTGGTATATTTTATATATATACACTATGATCACATTCAACATTGAGAGTTTGTACCAGTAAATGACACATGTTGATTCTCATTTTTCCCATTCCTCTGCCTACTCCGCAATGTTCCAATCATATATACATAAACTTTGTTTCCTTTTTTAACCATCAAAAAAAAATTTTTTTTGAGACAGGGTCTCACTTTGTAGTTCAGGCTGGCCCTGAGCTCACTATGTAGCCCAGGCAAGCCTCGAACTCAGCAATCCTCCTGTCTCTGCCTCCCGAGTGCTGGGATTACAGGCGTGAGCCACCACGCCTGGCACTAACCATCAAATTTTTTATTTCCCTTCTCTACTTATTCCTACCCTCCTTTTCCATTTTCATTTTGAACATTGAGGAAATATTCTAAAATGAATTGCAATGATGATTGAACAGTTATGTGGAGATAATAAATATTAAATCATACACTTTGAGTTGCATGGCATGTGAATTACATCTCAATGTAATTATATCTTGAGCTAATACATATATGTGAATGTGTGTATATGGAGGAGTGGTGAAATATACGGTGAATGATTAAAGAATATATCTTAGTAAAAAGCACATCACTGTTAACCCCTTCAGACTACTTCTCCATACTTGAGCACACTTACCTCAGCATTCTTGCCATTTCTTGAAGTAACTTTGGAAGCCCTCTTTCAGGTCTCTATGAGATGTGATAAAAATTTGGCAAATAGGGCCGGAGACTCAGCTCAGTGGTTCCAGCGCCTGCCTTGCAAGCGCAAGGTCCTGAGTTTGATCCTGGAGACCACATACAATGCTGGGCATGGCGACTCACACCACCAGCAATCAACACCACATACCACAGTGCTGGGCATAGTGGCTCACCCCTGTCATCCCAGCACTCGGGAGGCAGAGACAGGAAGATTGCTGAGTTCGAGGCTTGCCTGGGCTACATAGTGAGCTGAGGGCCAGCCTGAACTACAAAGCGAGACCTTGTCTCAAAAAATTTTTTTTTTGGCGAATACTGTTGCAGAGTGCCATCCAGGAGAAAAATAGGCTCATAAAAAAAATAATGATGTGACCTCATCTACTTTTTTCACCAGATCTGGCACCATGTGACTTCTGGCTTTTCCCCAAAGTAAAACGATCGTCAAAAGAAACAGCGAATTGATTCGGGTCATTAGGACAATCAAGATAACACAACTGAAAGGACTCAAAAAGATTTATAGAACTGCTTCAGAAAATGGGAAAAATGATGGGAAATACATGTTTGGAATGAAGGGGAGGTTTTTTGTTTTGTTTTATTTTTTGTTGTTGTTGTTGTTTCTTTGAGAGAGGGTCTCACTTTGTAGTTCAGGCTGGACCTAAGTTCACTCTGCAGCCCAGGCAAGCCTCAAACTCAGCAATCCTCCTGCCTCTGTCTCCTGAGTGCTGGGATTACAGATGCAAGCCACCATGCCTGGCACTGTGGTATGTGGTACTGATTGCTGGTGGGCGTGAGTCACCATGCCTGGTATTGTTGTATGTGGTTACTTGGGGATCGAACTCAGGACCTTGTGCTTGAAGCCCTTCAGCCCTGAAGGGGAGTTTTTAATGGGGATTAACAGGATTATGTCTTTTGCTGCAATAATTTTTTAAGTTTAAACACAGATTATACTTTTTGATTATATTTTGTACATTCTAAAGGACTTTCTACCCATGCATATGTTTCAAGGCATGTATCACAGGTATACCTACAAAGGAGAATAGCAGCTATGTTTATTTTCTATGGAACTCTTGACAATATTCTGAAACTGTCACTTAGCATCACATTACATTTTCTGGGCACCTGACACATATAATGATTTACTTCAAAAATTTTGGTTGAGCTTTTTAATTGACATTGCACTAAGGCAGGATCTGTGCGAAAGCAAAGACATGTGAGGTAGAGATATAACTGTCTAACCAGTTACCTATGCATAAATGAACAGAAAATTTTCTACTAATCTCCAATATAAATCACAGATATACCTGGGATGAAGGAAGAGTTTAAATAGATAAAGAACAGATTGCTTTCTGGGTAGGTACATTATAGCAAAGGGACATAATTTTATTCAGTAAATGTAAACCACATGATATTAGAGCTGGATATTAAAAGTGATTTCTCAGGTAAATTCACTTCCAGTATGTATCAAAGATTATATCCAACTCACAATAGGTTAAAGTAAAGAGTCTTACTTGAATAGGATTATTATTAATTTTTGAAGTATAATATACATGATATTAAATACATAAATCTTAAATGTACAGCTTGATAAATTTTTACACTTGTCCAACCACAAGCCACATCATGGTACAGAATGTCACCATCACCATAAAATTCTCCTCCCTGTCCATCCTCAGTCAGTTCTTCTTTATCTTACCCAGGTAACCACTGATGAACATTTCCTCTTCTTGAACATCATAGCAATGAAATCACACCATATTTCCCCATTTGTGCTTGGTCTGGCCTTCTTGCATATACCAAAATAAATAGGTCTGTAGTCATCAACCATGATTTGGGATGTAGTAGTAGTTGATTTTTATTGCTGCACAGTATTATTTACATATATATGCTGCACTTTATTTGCCCCGCTTGCAGAGAGAAGATCATGGGAATTCTCAAACTCCATACTCCTATGAGCTATTTCCTATAAGTCTTTCTCTCTTCATTGATCTATGCCTGTAATTATCTATATCTCTAATTGTCTCTGATTTTTGAAGATCCCTGACCAATCTAGACCTTTAAATCTCATCAACAGCCATCAAAAAATAAAATGTTTAAACGCTGTGTCAAAAGGCTGGTTCTTTCCTGGATGGGTTGTAAACAAAACCTCAAACATAGTTGATCCAAGTCACTTTGTTAAGGCTTGATAAACTTCTGTTCCCTGGGCCAGAGATTTAGCTCAGTTGTTCCAGCGCCCAAGGTCCCTGGTTCAATCTACAGTAAAACACATACAACAATACTGGGCCTGGTGACTCACGCCCACTGGTAATTAGTACCACATACCACAAATGCTGGGTTTGGTGGCTCACGCTTGTAATCCGAGCACTTGGGAGGCAGAGGCAGGAGGATTTCTGAGTTCCAGGCTTGCCTGAGCAACATAGTGAGCTCAGGGCCGGCCTGAACTACAAAGCAAGACCCTGTCTCAGAACAAAACAAAACAAGAAAAAAAAAAAAAACAACAACTTCTGTTCCCACAGACCTAAAGGGTCAACATAACTCAATAATGTTTATGATCTTTCAAAGATTACTTAACCCATTTTTCTTTACTATAAATTGGGGATAATAATATCTGCTTTACAGGACTAGTCTAAGGATTAATGTGTGGTGTAGAGCAAATAATCAACCCAATTTGTCTGCAATAACACCCTCTCTCTTTCCTTCCCTTCCTATCCCTTTCCTCCCCTCCCCATTCTTTCCCCTCCCCTCCCTTTCTCTCTCCTTCCCTTCCTCCATTCCTTTATTTTTATTAGGAGGTCAAATGACAATTTAGGGAGTGTAATTACAGCATTAAAGCCTTATAATTAACCTAACAAACAAAAATTCTGTGGTGAAATTGGGGGAAGGTAAGAGGGTGGATGATGGTTGGGGAAGAACAAAGAATGAAAAAATGTAGCAGGGCAAGACGTTATGTCCTTATTCTTAAAATAATGTTCTCTGTTGGGGGTGAAGAACTGGTGAGCAAAGTAGAATAGCTGGTATGATAAAAAGTGAGCTTCATCATCTACATCAATATTAAGTACGTTAGAAAGTAGACTGGTTCAGCCTTAATGATATATTTACACTGAAATGAAGATATTTCAAGTGAAAGTATATCAAAGTTAAAATCTCATTTACATGTGTAATATTGCTCATATGTAATATTACATATGTAATATTGCAAATGTTCATTGTATGATAATGCTCCCACTTGGAGAGACCATTAGGATGAATTGCATTTATTTAAATGTTCATGAGGGATGTTGATTTTTGTCTGTTCAATTTCTACTGTAGTTAATACACTGTGCTACTAAAGCAGGTAAAAGACTGTACAGAATTTGTAAAATAAAAATGTAGCATCTGATGGGCTGATTAGAAGAAAATTTTCTCACATACACAGCTAAATCCTTCCTGCTCACTATTATTCCTGTGGCCTTGATTTAGGAATGAGTCATTTCTACAATAAGCTAAAACTCATTAAATTATTTATTAAAAGTTGTGGTAGATTGAAAATATGGGCATAAGTTCTTCAAATCCCTGTATGCACATTCTTTTACCTTGTTATTTAGCAAGATGATTGTACTTTCTTTAGCACCAAAAAATTGAAGTCTACTTTTCAACCCCTTAAATCTAGACTGGCCAAGCAACTAGCTCTGACTAATAGGATGTTAGCAAATAAAGTACAGTTGCAAGCAGCAGAAGTTTGAAAAACTCTAGCTCATTGGGTTTTGCTCCCCTACTATTCCTGGAACCCTGAGACCACCATGCGAATGAATCCAAGGAAGCCTGGTAGTTGACAAGAAAGTCACATGGAATAAATCATAGGTTCCCCAGCTGACAGCCTGCCAAATATTAGAAATGTGAATGAGGTCATTGTGGATCATCTAGTCAGCAGCAGACCTGGGAGTTGGCCATAGATACATGAGCAAACCCAGAGGAGACCAATGGCACCAGTACTGTTTGGAATATCTGCTCGGCCAACCCACAGTATCATAAGCAAAATAAACTACTTGTCATTGAAGCCACTGAGTTTTTGGTGCTTTGTTTTACAGCAATAGCTAACTGGTACTGAAACTTTACGATCATTAAAGAGAAAAATAAAGCAGAGAAGGGGGAGAATGGAAGTGTGTCCATGTATAGGAGGGTGTTTTTTTTTCCAGTTTTTTTTTGAGACAAGGTTTCTCTTTGTAGTTCAGGCTGGCCCTGAGCTCACTATGTAGCCCAGGCAAGGCTCAAACTCAGCAATCCTCCTGCCTCTGCCTCCCTGAGTGCTGGGATTACAGGTGTGAGTCACCATGCCTGGCTTTGTGGTATGTGGTACTGGGGATTGAACTGGGGACCTTGCACTTGTAAGGCAGACTCTGGGATCACTGAGCTAAATCTCTAGCCCAGAAATTTCAAATTATTTAATTTTGTTAGGGAAGGCCTTTTGAGAAGATAACCTTTGAATAAACATTTAAAGACGATAAGAAGGTGACTCCTTTAATATATGAACATGACAGGTAGATAAAATAAGTGTTAAATTCTGAGGTATAGTGTGTCTGGCTCTTAAGCAAAGCAGAATGCAGGTCAGAATGCAGTTGACTGTGAAGGGAAAAGTCAGAGGGCTAACAAGGCACCAAGTATTCCAGGAGCTCTATAACATTTGGACAGAGATTACTCTCCAAGTGTTTTTTTCTGTGGCTTGTCACTTCACACATAGTCTTACTCTAATTACTTAATTGAGAGGTGGAAAATGGATATAAACCAAGTGAATTAGGTTCTCTTTCCTGAAAATTAGAAACTTGAAACAGTGACAGAGAAACTGGGAACTGACTGACCTGAAGTCACCTTATACAGACTTTGTTCAGGCTGCTGTAGCAAATATACTATGAACTAGGTAACTTCAAAATAAAAGAAGTCTATTACTTACTAATATGAAAGCTCAGACATACAAGATCAGGTTGATGGCACATCTAGGGTCTGATGAGTTCCTACCATTGAGAATACATCACCAGACTCAATTTGTCCATATAGACAATAAAGTAGCCAGATATTAAGAAATCTCAGCAAGGCAAGTTTTATAAAAGGGTGTAAGCACATGATGAGGTAGCAGGTGTGCAGAGATGCAGCACAAAATCCTTTTATTTCCTTAGGCATGAGAAGCAGTGCACTGTCTCCTCACTGGCTAGTTTGAGGGTTCAAATCTATATTGATTGGCTAGTTCAAGTGGCATCTCTGGAGGAGGGGAAGTGGGGGTGTGGAGCAATGGAAGTCCTTGGCTGTTGTTGTTATCATTGGAAGTCAGTTGGGCCCCCAGAGTCTAAGCTAAGCAGGCATTTCTTGTAAGGGGTGTAAGGGGTGAGGGTGGTCTAGAGTTTAAAATGGAGGCATTCCTATTTATATTTTCTGATAGAAAAGACCTTGTTCTTTTACAATACTTTCTGGTTGACAGACCACCATCTTGTTGCTACATCTTCATGTAACAGAAGAATTAACTATCTGATATTAACATGATTCATGACTTACCACTTACCAAAAGTCCCACTTCTTAATACTATCATATTGAGGATCAGGTTTCAATGTAATGAATTTGAGGGGCATGAACATTTAGACATTAGCAATGAGTGAGCTCATGTGACCCAGAATTCATACCAAGCTCTAGTTATTGAATTTCAGGAACTGGCCTACTTTTGGTCATTGCCAACATTTAACAGTTGAACTTATTTTTATGAGCCTTCAGAATATCCCTGAATTATTACAATAAATTTGCTTCAGTACAATCTTTTCTTTTAAATAAAACACAGGTTTTTTTTTTTTTTTTTTTTTTTTTTTTGAGACAGGGTCTGCTTTGTAGTTCAGGCTGGCCCTGAGCTCACTATGTAGCCCAGGCAAGCCTGTAACTCAGCTATCCTCATGCCTCTGCCTCTCTAATGCTGGGATTACAGGCATGAGTCACCATGCCTGGCGCTGCGTTATGTGGTACTGCTTGTTGGTGGGCATGAGTTATCATGCCCAGTATTGTATGTAGTTACTAGGGATCGAACTCAGGACCTTGCACTTGCTAGGCAGGTGCCGGAACCACTGACCTAAATCTCCAGCCCTTAAATAAGACACAGTTAATTTGCATTGCTTGCAAATCAAAGAGCCTTAACTAATGTCTTGTGACTTCTCTCTAGTTCCTTAATACATTTTTTTCTCTTCTGAAATAGATTATTAATTTCTTAGAGACAGGGATAATGTCCTCAGTTTATGTTGTATCTTTTTTCTACCCAGCTGTGCTTATAGAACAAAATAATAATAGCTAAGCATCCATTAAATGATTGTAATGTGTCAAGTTTGTGTTAAGTGATAATGTAGATTATTTTACTTAAACTTCACAATGATTCTGTGAATAATTATTCTATTTAGAATATCTCCTATGTTTGCAGATAAGGAAGTAGAAGCCAGAGAGGTGATACACTAATGAATGGAGTGGGGCCTCAACATCAGGCAGCCTCTCCCAATAGCCCATGTTCTTTCAGAACCCAGCGCTTAGCAGGTACTTAAAAATACCCATATGGTGATTTATTGAAAAAGTGCAAGTATCCACAAAAATCACCCCTCAGAGTAAAAAGTTGTGTGTTTTTTGCTCTCCAGGCAGGACTGCACTGACATTCCTCCATTGTGGGTAGAATAGTTTCACTATATTGATTAGATAGTGTGATGTTCAAATTATGGGAAAACAGTCCTGCACAGAAAGTGTTCCTTTCTGCTAGCTGCAATTATAACCATAGAAGTCCCCAGTTGCCCACTGTTCCTACATGAAAATTTTGAGTGGAAGTAGAACAATTTAAGATGATGTTGGATTTCAGATAAGAGCCCTGTAATATATCAAGGAAGAAAATAATAAAGAGCATCTTGTAGAGAATCAGTTATCCCTCAAAATTAAAAAAAAATGTTAACCTACTCTTTGTCAAAATCTCTACATATCTCTTTGGCAATCCCTTTAGAAATTCTTATCACATCCATCTAAGTGACAAAGAAGTAGACCCAGAACCTTAAGGGCTTTGTCCTTAAGGGTGCTATACTTTCAACCTTAAGGATGCTAATTCAGTGAATTAGATTTGTGCTGAATGCCCAACATTTAGACCCAGACACTCCAACTACCAGTTATTACTCTATCTCTGAGCTCACAATATATTCTCTCTCCTGTCTTAATTTGCCAGTTAATTATGTGCTGCCCATGATGCTAGTGAAGTACTCTATAATTATGATCATTCCATTTCCATGATGCTTCATTGTGATTTTATTTTTCAGACATTTTATTTTATGTTGGATGATGATAAGAAGGGAATGTTTCCATGATGAAACATTTGCAGGGAACTTATGATAGTTTAATGCTAAGATGTCATAGAACTATCCACCAGAAGAGAAAAAAGTTAGAATGGAATCAGATTTAGTAGTTAAATAGGTCCTTTAGATTAAAAAAAGCAACAACCAGGTAGACAGTACATTTTCAAGTATTATTTAAAGGAATGTTTATTATATCATCTTCACTATCTGTTCTCTTAAGCAGAATAACTTTGCTTGTCTACACAGAATAGGCCAAATGAAACCAAAAACAGGTGTTGCTATTAGCTGATATTTAAACAGTTGATAAAACACATGTGTATACAGGGTGGAGTGAGGCTTTTCCTTTTATTTACTGCTGTATTCCTCATGCCTAGAGCAGTGTCTGGAATATAGTAGGCTATACGGACTCAAACATTCATTGAGTGCCTACTACATACCAGAGAACATTCTAGGTACTACTTAAGTAGTATTGAATGAAACAGACATCCATGCTTTCTAAAGAGAAGTGAAACAGAGGTAAGAATGAGTCCAGGTAATACCTAGATGAATAGAATGGTACAAAGAGGAAAAAACAGTGGACTGGCTTGTGTGTGAAAGGAACAGCAAAGAGGCCAGTGCAAAGAATGGAGTAAACCAGGGAGAGAGTGGAAGAGAACAGAGTTAGAAAGAACCCAGGGGCTATATCATGCAGGGCCTGTTGTTCATTGTAAGAATTAGGTATTTTACTAAGAGGGAGACAGAAAAACAATGGAAGTTTTGAACAAATAAATGATATATTTGAGATTATGTTTCTAAAGGTTCATTCCAACTACTACAGGAGAATAAATTATATAGTATAAAGAGTTTAAACAAGGAAAGCATTTGGCCTATTTGTAATGACACAGAAATGATTGGTGGCTGGACAAAGACGGTAGAAACACAGGTTGTGGGAAGTGATCATGTTCTAGATGTGTTTTAAAGGTAGAATGGACACAATTTGCTAATCAATGGACATAATTTGCTAATCATACATTGATGCCATGTATTACAGATAGTTTAAAAATTACTGAAATTGTTCTTTAGATTGAGCTTTAATATGGATGGAGTTGCTATTAAGATGAGAAAGACTTCAGAAGGTGCAAACTTATGGAAAATATCAAGAGTTTGGGTTTATGTAAAATAAGTTTGAGATTTCTTTTAGTCACTCACATGAAGACATGGATAAGACTATTGGATAGGTGCCTAGAGTTCAGGGGAAATATCCTACCAGTGGTATAAATTTAGGAGTCATTAGCAAATAATTGAAATTTTAAAACACAAGAAAAGATTCAATGACAGATGCTTGTCAAGTATTTGATAAGTGATACATATATATGCTTTCTTCTGCTATAACAGATTTTCTACAACAATTGATTACACAATTGTAAATAGGGGAACAACATCAATATGATGTAGAAGTTGTATCAGACTAGAATTACAAACTTCAGCAGGAAAGGAACAAAGCTTCTGACTTGGCTGCTTCAAGTTAGGTAGTCTTTTAGATCCATTTTGGAAGAACGAAAAGTGAGGTTTTGCACCTAGGGCTTGGTCCCTGGAGAGATAAACAAGGTTACAAAGTTCTGCCTCAGGCAGATTCAATTTCTTCTGGTCCACCTTAATGGCAACCTTATTGTCTAGCCGTTCCTCTTCCATGTGTGCTATCTCAGTCCTTGCAAGCCAGTTTCTTCTCTGTTAGTTTCTTGCACTTTTCGTATCCCCTGCACTGTCTTTTAGACATAGCAAACTGTATGTCAGAGCTGTTCAAGTCATTACCTGTTATAGTGACGTCTAAAATTTTAATGCTTGGGTTATAAAGTTGAAGTTGTATGAATTTTGAGTGTTCTCTGTTTTTTTTTTCTTTTTTTTTTTTTTTTCCAAAACAGTCTATAAGCCTTTTGGTTTTGGAGTGTGATTGTGAAGACAAGATATTTTTTAAGGGTTTGGTAAATCATATCAAAAAAATACTTACATGTTACTTTTGTGCACATTATCCATGGTATCTTAACCTATAGGACTTACACCTTTCCTATAAATAATACACAACCTTCCCACCTTGTTCGAAAACTCAGATTGGGCCCATGATCTGAGCTAACCAAGCAGAATATGCAAAATCATGGTCATAGTGATTGTTGCAGAGGTGCACACACAATTCAGTGGAACCAATCAGAATTTTCCTGTAGCTATCAGGAAGGTGGAACTTCTGATATCTGGAACCATGTTATATTATCAACCTTGGAAATGATGTTATTACTAGGCAATGAAGATACAAATGAATAATTTAAAGTAAATTATTCATCCTCTATGTATTTCTCCAGTTCTTGGTTCCTGGAATTTTATTTTACAAGCATATTTTAAGAATTATCTTCTATTTAAAGGTCTTATAACCACCACATTCCACATACACACCTACTATGGGTTGTGAACATTATTCTCATTCCCAAACCACTTTGTACACATCCATTTTATAGTATTGTTGTGTAACTTTGTTTTATTGTATTCTCTTCATTTTCCTGGTCTATACCATTCTTGATGGTAATGGAATTGCCTTATTTGTCTTTATAAGCCCCAAAACTGAACACAATATTTAGATTGATCACCTTCCATAAGAGGACACATTGCACTGTATACATACACATAAATTCTGGAAGGATGTAGGAGTTTTCTTTTTTTATTGGTACATTTTATTGATACATTATATATACACATCACAATTACACTCTACATTGAGAATTTGTACCAGTGTATGACACAACTTTAGTATATGTGGTGCTGAAGTGAGCACTATATGACACAACTTAATTCTCACTTTCCCCCCTCCCCTACTCACCCTATCTTTCCCCCGCCCCTATATACACATGCATTGTTTCCTTTTCTTAACATTAGTTCTTTTCTTTCTTCATTATTTACCCCTAAGCTGCATTACCCTTTAAATATTTACTATTTCACAATATCAGTCATGCAATCTAGAACACATTTATAACTCCAGTTTTTCATATCAGAGAAAATATACGATATTTGCACATCTGTGATCTATTTATTTCACTTATGAGTATGTCCTGAAAGTACATCCATTTGAGTATAAATGATTCAATCTCATCATTCTTTTTGGCAGAGTAATACTCCATTTTATTAAAAAAAAACACATCTTCTTTATCCAGTCTAGAGTTGATGGGTATTTGGATTGTTTCCAAGATTTAGCTATCACAAACTGAGCTGCTATAAACATGGGAGCATATATGTCACTGTGATAGGAAGCTTGTAATTCTTTTGTGTATCTCTCCAGCAGGGGAATAGCAGGGTCAAATGGAACCTCTAATCTTAGTTGTTTGAAAAAGCTCCACACTGAACTCCATAATGGTTGTACTAGTCTACATTCCCACCAACAGTGGAGAAAGGTTCCTTTTTCTCCACAACCTTGCCAGCATTTGTTGCTGGCTAATTTCAAGATAGCAGCCATTCTTTGTGGAGTGAGATGAAATGTCAGAGTTATTTTCATCTGCATCTCTTGAATGGCCAGTGATGTCGAGCATTTCTTCATGTACTTCTTAGCTGCTTTTACTTCTTCCTCTGAGAAGTATCTGTTCATTTCAGATGCCCAATTTTGAACTGCGTCTTTAAATTTGGGGTGACTGATTTTTTTAAGCTCTTTATAATTCTAGATAGTAGCCCTTTGAGGAATTACTGGTGAAGATTTTTTCCTATATTGCTGGTTACCTTTTTGCTCTGCTGATGGTTTCCTTTGCTGCGCAGAAGCTTGCTTTCTTTCTTTCTTTCTTTCTTTCTTTCTTTCTTTCTTTCTTTCTTTCTTTCTTTCTTTCTTTCTTTCTTTCTTTCTTTCTTTCTTTCTTTCTTCTTTTTTTTTTTTTTGAGACAGGGTCTTGCTTTGTAGTTCAGGCTGGCCCTGAGCTCACTATGTAGCCCAGGCAAGCCTCAAACTCAGCAATTCTCCTGCCTCTGCCTCCCGAGTGCTGGGATTACAGGCGTGAGCCACCCACCACACCTGGCCAGAAGCTTTTTAATAGAAAGAGATCCCATTTGTTAATTTCTTCTAATAGTTCTTGTGCTATAGAAGTCGTGTTCATTAAGTCTTTTCCTAAGCCAATGTCTCCAAGAGTTTTACCTAACCTGTTTTGCAGCAGGTTTAGTGTCTCTGTTTTAATATTTAGGTCTCTCATCCACTTTGATTTTAGTTTAGTACACAGTGAAAGAGATGGATCTAGCTTCTGTCTTGGGCAGGTTAAAACCCAGTTTTTCCAGCACCCTTTGTTAAAGAGGCTGTCTTTCCTCCATTGAGGATGTTTGGCTCTTTTGTCAAAGATGAGGTGACTTAGTGTATCTGACTTTGTTTCTGGATCTTCTATCTATTCCAGTGATCCTCAGGTCTGTTTCTTTGCCAGTACCATGCTGTTTTTTTATCACAATGGCTTTGTAGTAAAGTTTCAAGTTGGGGAAGGTGATACCCCCTGCCATGTCCTGCTTGCTTAGAAGTGTTTTTGCTATTCTAGATCTCTTGTGGTTCCAGAAGAATTTTTGGATGCTTTTCTCTAGATCTGTGAAATATGCCGTTGGGATTTCAATTGGGATTGCACTGAATCTATATAGAAGTTGTGGGAGTATAACCATTTTGATGATGTTGGTTCTTCCTGTCCAGGAACAAGGAATGTCTTTCCATTTTCTGATATCCCCTTCAATCTCCTTTTTCAGAGTGTTGTAGTTTTTGGAGTAGAGGTCCTTTGGATGTAGGATTTTTCAACAGGCAGTCATTTTGATTTATGAAAACAAAATAAGATAAAATAAAACAAACTTAAAAAAGGGCCTCTTTATATTGGTCAGCTTTCTGTGACTATAGTGAATAGTTGAGAGAAAACAACTTATAAAGGAAAGAGTGTTTTTGCTCAGTTTTCGAGGATTTGTCCAGCATTAATTGATCTTATTTGTGTGGGAAAGGAAGAACATCATGGAAGAAACATGTGCAGAAGAGAACTGTTCCTGTCCTGCCAAGAAGTGAAAGAGGAAAAGAAAAAGGAAGGGGCTGCGTTACCACAGTCGCTGTAGATGGGATAATTCCAATTACTAAGGGACCTCCAGTAGGACACTCTCTTCAGGGTTCTATAACTTCCCTTGATTGCCACGGTTGGAGACAAAACCTTCAACACAGGATCTTTGAGAGACACACATGTTTCAAACTATATTATATTTCATTGAGATTAGACTTAAAAATAGGGCAGCAAGAAAGAATGCATATTAAGGTGTTCTTTGGAGATGGATAACAACGTTGGAATTAGAATTAGAATACCTCATAGAATTAGAACACAGAAGTAGTGAAACTGAGGGGCTGTGTTATTCAGGAAAGTAGGTATAAACAAGGAGGTATAATAAATGAAAAGACAAAAGGAAATATGGGTATGACAGAGATGGAGTGCGTGGCAGAAGTAGAAAGTTCCTGAATTGTAGACTTTTGAGCCTTCAATAAAGTTTAATTTGCCATGTGAAGGTTATACTAATAATTCAGTCCCTATACATCCCATTCTGGGAGATGTGATAGTTAATTTTGATGCCAACTTTAATAGATTGAGAAACATTTATCTGATTATTGTAGCACAGTCCTGTGTGTGTCTGTAGGTGAATGATATATAAGCCCCAAACTGAGGATGGGAGAACCCTCTCCAGTTTTGGGTGACACCAAACAATAGGTTTATAGTCTGCCTGGATAAAAAAGGAAAGAAAGAAGTCTTTTTTTGTTTGTTTGTTATTGTTTGTTTCTTTGGAGGAGCCCTGGTCCTCTCCATCATCTTTGGATGTTTGTCTCCAGTTTTGGGGGGGATTCCAGTGCAGATTCTTCAGCTTTTCAGTGTTGCCCTTTCAGCTTTCCGACACCTACTCACACTGGACTCTGCAGTGAGCTCCAGGTCTTGGAGTTTCGACTGGATCCTTCAACTCTTCACACCCAGACAGCCATTTTGCTTTCTTCCACAGCTGATTCTTCAGGCAGCCATTGTAAGCCTACTTAGTAAATCCTTTATGTAGAATACAAATTATTATATTTTTATATTTATATTATGCATTATATTAGTTATAAAATATTTTCTTAGTTACTTTCTTGCTGCTGAGACAAAATACCTGATACCTACAAGTTAAAGAAGAAAAGGTTTATTTTAGCTCACAGTTATAGAAGCTTCAGTCCACAGCTGGTTCCAAGCCAGGACAGCAAGGCAGAGGGGCATACCAGAGGAAAAACAGTCCATGGCAGGGCAGACAGGAAACAGAAGGGAGTGAGGGGATATATACAGTTTTAGGCAACACTCACAGTGACACAGGTCTTCCCACCAGGCTTCATCTCCCAACATAATACTCAGTTTAAAACTCATCAGTGGACTAATTTAGTAGCACACTTCCATGATTTGGTGTCATGCACCTATGATGCTGTCACCTCCCAAATGACTCATCTCTGAGTGCATGAATTTTTGGTGGACATCTAGATATTAGCCACAACAAATACTATATTAAATCTGTTCTTCTAGTGAATGCTTACCGAATCAGGGGACATCTAGGTTTAAACAGCTGTAGCTAGAAAGCAACGTGACATGGGATAAATACATGCTGGTGGGAGGAGGGAGATAGCCAACTTTTCTGAACAGGCAAGACTTTCCCTCTTTTACTAGAATTATATAGGAAATGTGGCATCTGAAATGCTTCTCTCAAATTAGAATAATGCTCCATCTCCCCATTCTTCATTTTCTCTGAATTTGAATCTCTTGCTCTTGCCAAGGCTAAAGGAACACTTATTCTACATGTTGTCCCACTCCGTTTTAATAGGATTCAGGCAGAACTGTGGCCTCATCACACGTACACAACGCACGCACGTACACAACGCATGCACACATGTAGCACATGTAAACCTCCACCAGAAAACACCCAGTCCCAAGGTAGTTTTTCAGAGCTTGTTTGCTGGAAGCAGTGTTTCTTCTATAATTTCTGTCATCCTAGTGTACTTCAGCTCGAGGACATATCATCACAAGACTCAGGTTGGCTAGAGCCTTGGCTGCCAGTCGCTTTGTATCAAAGTTCTACCATTTCCCACGTTACTTTTCCCGGACTTGCACGGATCTCAGAAAAGAGGCCTTCTTGTTAACTTGTGTGTTACAAGGGTAACTTGTGTGTTGGCTGTGGGAGGCAGTACCGAAACCCCAGGGACAGATGGACACTAGACACCAACTGTGGGAAGGCCTGGGCATTGCTGCACCCTGCTGGCGGGTGGAAAGCACTTCAAATGGGTAAAGGGATATGGGGAGGCGTAGGTCCTTCAAGGTAGGGATCCAGGTGAAAGATATTTGGAAAAGAACCTTGGGAGTTGGAGGAGCTGGCTGCAGCTGTCTTGAGCCAGGGTGGGTTCTGTTGCTACCACAATGTAGAGATCCAGGACGGGGTGGCAGAGGGCTATGCAGGGCAGTTTGCGCATTTGGAACCAGTGGGCACAGCCTGTGAGAAGGCCTTGCCAATGTCGTGTGCAGAAGGCAAGTGAAAAGTGTGCTGAGCTCACCCGAGGGGCTGGGGTTCCTGGGGTGACAGGAGTCCGAGGAGAGGGAGACTCAAAACCGAGGTTCCGATCCCCTGGCATAGGGTGGTTCTTCGGAGGGGCTGGCTGTGCCTGGCGCCGCTCTGGCGCCGCCGTCTGGGGGCGTCGGGTAGTGAGCCCCGTAGACAGGGGCGGCTGGAGACACCTCCCAGCGCTCCGTACCTGCTGGGGGCAGGGAGGGAGAGGGGCGCCCGGCGCCGGGAGCGCAGAGGCTGGCTGGAGCGAGTGAGTCACTCCTTTCTCCTGGGCTAGGAGCGGGACTTCACCTCCCTCCTGGAGTCTGCGTTTCAGCTCCAGTTTTAGAGACTCCTCCTGCAAACTGACCCTCTCCAGAGCCGGAGCCAGCAGCCTTTCCGTCTAGGTGAGGACCAGATAAGTTTCTTATCTTTTGATGCCTTCGGTTTGGGTGGCTTGGGGGGAGGGGGGTGTCTTCCAGTCTTTGGCACTGTCGGCTTGTGCTTCCTCTCTTTGATTCTCTCCACTGGAGACAGAAAGTTAGATTTTTAAAACGCAACAGAGGATATCAAATCCATTCTTAGACCGCAGACAAACCAAACTCTGGAGCTGTAATCTTCATTTCCCCGGTGCCTTCAAACGTCCGAATGCAGCGTTGTGGGACGAGATATATTTGGGTTGTTTCGTATTTCCCTCCTCCCCCGCTTTCTCCCTGGGAGATTATTAGAGATAGGGACAGGAGAGCTCAGGGATTGAACCGGGATCATCCGTAAGGGCGGTTTCCTCCTTCCCAGCGAGGTGACAGCTGTTTCACCATAGCTTCAGTTGGGATACTGGAACCACCCTCCCCAGCCCAGGACATGCCAGAGCTGTAAGGTAACTGCGGTTATTGCATATCTACCTCCTCGCCTCTGGCACAATCCAAATGTTCCGGAGGTGCAGTCCGTTTGAATGCTACAGTAATGTTCAAACAATTCATCGAAGGACTCAATTTAGTATTTGATTTTTAATGTATTACGGGAAAATTTTAGGAGACTACTGCTACTGCTGCTCTCTTTTTTTTTCCTTCAGAGGTTTTGAAAACCTATTATTTCCTTTGCAAGAAAATCAATCAGAAGCAATTCTGCTTCTTATAAGGATTTAACAATGCAAAGCTACATGTTAGTTTTTCCTCTACTCTGTGTGTGTGTGTGTGTGTGTGTGTGCTGCTAATACTTACTGCTCTTAGAAAAATCAATTCAGTGAGGGTGTTTCCCCATTCCCTACCATTAAGTGGCAAAGTGTTTCTCTGTGACCAAGAAAAAGGTTCTAATTTTTGCTGTCGTTTTTGCTTAAAAGTAACAAGACAGAACCTGCTGATATGCAGGAATTTGTCTCTTGTTGGCAACTGATTGCTTTATCAGCAATATTGTTTGTTTCGGTACAGTGTTAACAGGTGGTCTTAATTCACAACACAGAATTATTCTGTTCTAGAAAATATTTCTGCTGGTATGGGATAAAGTCACCCCCCCACCCACACACACACACACCATGTCTTTATTCTGCTTTGTGAGGGACCGCTGGGTGAAGTACTCTTTTCTGCAGGTTCAGTAGTCCTTAATCATGAATTATTCTTTCCAGAATTGTCATTTGGTTTATAGCCTGTGGTCATAAAAAGACCCCTCTCCCAGAAGAAATTAATGAAACCAGAGATTTAGTTAGGTCATGGGTATAATGTCTTAGGTTTGAATGGAATCTTTATCTTTTTTCAGTGTCCCCCTCAGGGAACTCTCCAAAATGAGTTACTTTACTTGCCTCTCTGCTAACATACCCCCCCCCCATGTACCTCTACTAGAGTCCTTAACTCTTGCTTTACACATCAGTTTCACTAAGGATAGTTAACTTTCTTTGAGGTCACGTAGAGTCTTACTCATATTTGTATTAGTGGAGCCCAGTAAAGCAGACGTTGAGAATATGAATTACTGAATGTGGTGGTCTAGATTGGGTTTATCAGTTCTTGAATACCTTTGGGGAAAGCTTTCTCTTTACTTTTAGAAAACAATTCTTTTAAATCACTGCTGCTCAGACTGTGTATCCTTGGACTACACTGTGTTTACGTATTTATGAAAAACATCTATATCTTAACTGAAATGTATATTTTGCTGAAAATAACAGGGAAAGAACCAATAAATGTGGCTTTAAAAATAGAGAAATCTGACAGTAGGTGGTCTCAACGCCTCGACAGTGTCAGGGCTCTCGATTGGTATCTTACTATCATGGTTTCAAGATGGTTCTAATACTTTCAGATATCCTTATATCATTAGTTCTATCTTTAAAGACAGAAGATAGGATAGAAAGGGGCGGAGTATCCTCCCTTGTGCAACCTTCTCATATCGAAGAAGAAGTGTCTTTCCCCCAAATTCCCTAATATAATTTCACTTTTATGTCATTGGCTGGATCTGGGATACCTAGCTGCTTTTACAGGCAAAGGAAACTGGCAAAGTATCAGGAGTTTCAGATTTTTACATGGATAGGTGGTCATGGAGAAGTGGATCAGGGATGGCTTTTAGGAAATAATCAGAAAGTCTACTATACCATAATGAAAATGCAACTACTTAAACCTGTAATCATATAAAATATTGGGCCAAGTAAAAATGAAATATTATTCCAGGTAGCAAAAGCATATTCAGGACAGATTCCTCCTCAAACTGGAAGGTTCTTTAATGGCATAAATTAATCACTTTTGAAGAGTGTGTGCTATGGTTTACACAAAATTGGAGTATGTTCTCTAAGGCTTCATGTGTTGAAATTTAATTCCCATTGTGAGGTGTTGAGAAGGTAGAAACCTGATCCACCTATGGTGCTTAGAAGTGGTACCTTTTGGGGGTGATTAGGATTAGTAAATTCATCAGGGTGGAACCCCCATGACTGAATCCTGGTAGCTTTATAAGAAGAGGGAATGAGATCTACCAGAGGACACATGTGTATAAACTCCTTCTGTCTTTGATAATGTGATACATTGTACTAATCTAGGGCTCTGTCAGCAAGAAGGTCTCCATCAGATGTTGGCCTTTGAACCCTAGAACTATCAGCTAAATAATCATTTTTTGTTTGTAACATCACCCAGCCTCAGTTATTTCATTGCAGGAATATAAAATAATGCAGTGTGTAAAATTTTAGAAAGAATAACTAGGATATATACATATTATCTCATACAGTTTCCATTGTATTAAGTACAAATCAGACCTTATAGCAACTGTTCAGAGTAAATATTCAGTAAATACTTGTCATGTGTGTGACCTATTGAATTTGAGTTTCAAAACTTTATAGGGACATAGAAAATGTAGAAGGGGTTTAGCAAGAAAAAAACCTTAGTGGTTTGGCACCTATGCTCTTGTGTACTGCTTTATAGGATCTATCTAAGAGTGTTTAATTCAGATCCCAAGGCCTTTGAGAGCAGTTGGACAAGTGGGACAGGAAGCATCTAGGGAGAGGCAATGTGTACTGACGACTTACATCAACAGATTATCTTGGAAGACCTTTTCTGTTCCTGTGATGTGAAGGTGCACTACTATAGGGAAAAATGTTTAAGATGATCATTAGCAGGAAAAGAAAACGTTGTAAATCTTTTGCAAACATTTAAAAAACATTTTCTTTAAAAGTGATACATGTGGGGCCCGTGATTTAGCTCAGTGGTTCTGGTGCCTGCTTCGCAAGCACAAGGCCCTAAGTTCGATCCCCGGTAACCACATACAATGCTGGGCATGGTGACTCATGCCCACCAGCAATCAATACCACATACCACAGTGCCAGGCGTGGTGGCTCACGCTTACAATCCCAGCACTTGGGAGGCTGAGACAGGAGAATCACTGAGTTCGAAGCTTGCCTGGGTTACATAGTGAGCTCAGAGCCAGCCTGAACTGCAAAGTGAGACCCTGTCTCAAAAAAAAAAAAAAGTGATACATGAGAAAAAGAGAGTATATATAATTGCCAGGTTTGGTTCTTGATTCTCTCTTTCCCAGAAAGAGTTCTCAAATATTTACTAAAAGAGCCAAGTTTGGGGATATAATGATGAGAGATCAGATAAACAAATATCAAGAGATTGAATTTTAACAGCTACAAGGACCACATCTTAGGTTTTTCATGAGTCAAAAGATTAGTGTACATTGTCAGGGACTTGCAAACCCTGCTGGACATCAAAAGTCACCTATAGAGCTTTCTAAAATTCCATTGTATGGGTTGATCTCCAAACTACTTAGACTGGAAACCTTTGGAGTGGGATCCAAGTAAAAAAAAAAAAAAAACACTTCTCAGATGATTCCAATAAAAATCTGAGTTTAGCAATGGTAGTAATTTTCTGGTAGTACTACACAGAGTACAGTAGGCAAGATGACTTAACAAAAAGTTATTCCAGTAGTTCTGGAGGTTAGAAGTCCATTATTAAGGTCAGTTCTTTCTGAGACTTCCCTTTGGCTCCCATGACCATCTTCTCAATGTGTCTTCACACAGCCTTTCTTCTGTGCATGTTTATGACCTAACTTTCTTTTCTTTTGAGGATATAAGTTTGCTTTCACATAATTGCCTCTTTCATAGTCATATCTTTTTAAAAATACATTTTTATTAATATATATACATTAAAAACAATAGCAAGTCCTTACAAATGTACATCCACACCAACAGTTGTTGAGAATATATTTTGCCTCATTGCTTGGAGAGGGAAGGTGGGAAAAAGGAAAGATGGAAAAGAAAAAAATATATCAGCCAGGTGTGGTGGCTTATGCCTGTAATCCCAGCACTTGAGAGGTCAAGGCAGAAGGATTGCTGTGAGTTTGAGGCTAGCCTGGGCTACACAGTGAGTTCAGGCCTAGCCTGAACTACAAATCGAGTACCTGTCTCAAACAAAAAAGAAAGAAAACAAAAGGAAATCAAAATCGTACCTTAAAAAAGAAGTCATATTCTGAGGCTCTGAGTTTAGAACTTTAGTGTACAAACTGTATAGAGTCATAGTTCAGCTCATAGCTGGAACCAGTAGACAAATATGGCACTTCTCAAATTTTAATGATTGGACTCATAGTCCGAATCACTTGAAAACCTTAATGCAATTTATGTTCTCTTTTAATAAGTCAAGATGGAACCTGATAATTTGCACTTCTAATGAGTTCCCAGTGATACTAATGTTGCTGGTTCACACATGGTGCTTTAAATAACATAACCTATCTGGATCAATGAGTCCCAAATTTAGTAGGCATTGGAACCACCATAGAGAAATTAGATGTAGACTGCTGGAGTATGGTACTAGAATTTCTGTTTCCATAGGTCTGTGGTACCAGCCAAGCATTATACATTAATGATGTCATAGTTTAAGTTTACCCTGAGGGCTTTCCCACATTTTTCACATTCTTGTTTTAAGCTTTTCTTTCTTTCTTTCTTTCTTTCTTTTTTCTTTTCTTTCTTTTTGGCAGTACTGGGATCAAGCCCAGGATCTTCACACTGAGCTACAACCAAAGTCCTTTATTTATCTTTTCTTTCCTTTCCCCTTTCCCCTCCTTTTCCCTTCCCCTCTTTTCTCCTTTCTTTTCCTTCCCTTTCCCTTTTCCTTCCCCTTTCACTTCCCCTTCCCCTTCCCTTCTCTTCCTTTCCCTTCACTTCTTATACTGAGCTCTCTAAGTTGCCCGGCTGGGCTCACACTTGAGATCTTTCTGCCTCATTCTCCCTGATTCCTGGAATTACAGGTGTGTACCACCATGTCTGGCTTTTGATGGGCTTTTCCAGCAGTTGATGCTGTGTGACTAGCGCTGTCCAGGGAAGAGTTTACCTGTCATGTTTCTAGCTGGAGCATCTATCCTATCAAATAAGACAAGCTCAATGGTGAATGTGGATACAGCAGGCTGTCAGAACCCAATGCCATTAAATACTTGAATTGTGTAACAAAATCTGTTTCTCCTGATGTCATGCTCAGTAGTCAGCCTTATGATGCCACATGTTCATTGCCTTTGGGAGATAATAACCTGGTCAGAGTGTCTGATTTGCCTGACACTTACATCTTTCTTTGTAAATTACTAAGCCACTGCTCTGGCTTTAAACACTTATGAGTGTTGTGGATGTGAGTCAGTACCCAGAACCCTCTAGCCTGATACATTCGGGGACATTGATAAGATCAGTTATCTGTACATTGGCACAATGCCAGGCCTTGTGCTGATGATTCACCATAGTGAATTAAAATCAGCTTGCATTTGCTAGGCATTTTCTATGTATCAGGCACCCTGAAATTTTATTTATATCATCTCACTTAATCTTCATATTAACTTTGTAAGTTAATATTGACATTTTCATTTTTAAAATAATAAGACATATATAGATTAAAACTTGCACCAACTCTGGCTACTTAGCAGAGACTTCTAGTTGAAATTCAGTAACTATTCTTATTTCATCTTTTAAGGTCAAAATCCCACTTTCATTCCTGCTAGCTAGTCATCTAACAAATAATGTAGTATGAAGCATCTGTTATATGCAGGTGTGAATCCACGTCTGAGTTTTGACAGTAAGAAACACCTGGGTTGTGTGGTACTTGTAGGAAGCTTGATTAAAGAGTTAACTTGGTTGGAGGAAGGACCACTTTTTTCCTGTGCTAGGCTGGAATGCAAGTATGATATCTGGAGCCATCTTGGACCATAGAGTGACCTACTAGATATAATCTAGTGCTGAAGATATTGGAACACAGATATACAAGAAATCTGGACTTGTGGTGACACCATAGAGTTAGGTGTACTTGGAAGCAAAAGGGCCTGAGTTTGATCCAAAGATAACATGGTAGCATGTTATCCTTGTACCTCCTCGTGCCAGGTATACTTCAGAAATTTTTGTCTGTGCCTGAACTAATTGGCATTCTATTAGCAGAGAAGAGAAGTAGGGATGGATATTGGGTAGGCAATAAGCAGTGTTTATATATGATATGCCAAAGCCCCAGCATTTCAACTGTGAAAGACACACATGGTTTCATTTCTGCCATTTACTTACTATGTCTATTGGACACCATGTATGCCTCACTGAACATCCAGCCCATGTTTTTGTCAAGTCATTGCCATGATAATCAGTTGCATATATGTGTGACCAGTTATATTTTGTCCTAGCCTCACTTTTTATTTTTTGAGATAGAGTATTGCTTTGTAGTTCAGGCTGGCCCTGAGCTATGTAGCCCAGGCAAGCCTTGAACTCAGCCATCCTCCTGCCTCTGCCTACCGAGTGCTGGGATTACAGGTGTTAGCCACCATGCCCGACATTGTGGTACACAGTACTGACTGCTCACAGTATTGTTGTATGTGGTTACTGGGGATTGAACCAGGGACCTTGAGCTTCCTAGGCAGTTGCTGGAACCACTGAGCCAAATCTCCTGTCCCTAGTCTCACTTTTTATCCCAAGACTTCTTTGATGTGTCAATATGGAGGCCTATTGGAATGGCCTCACCACCACACATATACAAGTATATTATGGAATGTAACAGACTTAAAGGCTCAAAAGTCAACCTTTGATTAATGTGGCATGGGAGGTAGAGATGTTTCCCTTCTTCTGCCTTTGGTCTGATAATTCTCAACTGAATTTTATTTTATTATTTTATTTTATTTTACTTTATTCATTTTTTGTGGTACCAGGGATCAAACTCAGGCCCTTGTGCTTCCAAGGTAGGTGTAGCACCACTTGAGCTAAATCCCTGGCCCTCAACTGAATTTTAGTAGAATTTGATTCCAAGAAGTTCCCAGAAGGTCTACACAGAATTAAGCCCCAGGTTTCCATGTTTTCAGCCAGTCCAAGAATATACTATTGTATCTGATCACTCTCTTTTCCTCTTTTTTTTCCCCCACACTTCCCTACTTGTATTCTCTGGACCCTCCCTGTTCCCCACCAAGAAAAAACTATCCATAAGCAAAACTTTGTCTTGGGCAATGTACGGTGTTCCAAGAAAACTCAGGTTGTCTTGGATAATTTTAAATAAACTTGAAATAAATTGTACTGATAAAAATTCAGCATTGACACTTTTGTGCTTCTTATAATGAAGAAGTAGCAAGTTATCTTTGGCATTCAAAGATGAAATACATTATACCAAGTATTGGTATGCATGTGGCTCAACAGGAACATGTACTCCTTGTTGATAGGACTATAAATCAGTATTATTTTGGAAAAGCTAACCTGGCATTGCCATGGTTTGGATATGGTTGACCTGTGTCCATAATGATTCATGTGCTGGACCCTTGGTCTTCAGTGTTGTGATGTTAAGAGGTGGTAGAATTTTCAACCGGTTAGATGTGGGGACTAGTGGAAGATGATTAGAACAGTGGGGGTGTTGTCCTTGGAAGGGATTAGTGTAGTTATCATGGCACACTGGTTGGTTGGTGTGAATAGGTTCTTTTAAAGTGAAGCTACCTTGTTCATTTGGCTCCTTCTACATGTGTCCATTTTCCTTCTACATGTGACCATTTCTCTACCAGGCTATAATGCAGCCAAGAGGATCTTCAACAGTCTGAACATCTGGATAATCTGATCTTGGATTTCAGCCTCCACGATTGTGAGCTAAATAAACTATTTTCCTTCATATAGTATTCAGCTTCAGGTTTTTGTTACAGTGACAGAAAACAGACTAATGTGGACACTGTCTATAAAGTTAAATATCTACAAACCTTATTACTCAGAAAATTTACTTCTAGGTATAACCTCTACAGAAATTTTCCTCCATGTAAATCAAGAATGTTCCTCAAGAATTTCTATAATACCATGGTTCATAATACAAAAACTGTGGAATAGCCTAATTGTCTTTGATAGGAAAACATATACATAAATTTGATATTACTTCAACAGAGTAAAAATGAATTAGCCACTGCTATATGCAAGAACACAGATTCATATTATAAACAAAATATCAAATGAAAAAATCACCAAAAAACAAATACAGTTATGTATCATTTTTCTAAAGCGTAGAACCAAACATTAAACTATACATCATTAGGAATTATATGTTCACCATAAACTATTTTAAAAAACAAACCAAAAATTGAAGCTAGTGCTGGAAAAACACATGGGATAAAGTAGAACATAGCATAGATCTTCTAGTGTTAGTAATGTTTTCAAGTTTTTGTTTGTTTTGTTTTTGTTTTTTGAGATAGTGATCCTCCTATCTCAGACTCCTAAGTGCTGGGATTACAGCCATGTGTCAACAAACCCGGCTATTGCTCTAGGCTTTGAACTGGGTGGTGGTTTACAAAAGTCTCACTTATATATTTGTTTGTGCATATCAAATACTATATAGATTTAAAAATTTGAATTTTTATTGGTACATTTTATGTATATATATATATATACATACATAAATATACAATCTCCTGCCCCATATACACAAACTTTCCTTTTTTAAAAAAACATCATTTTTTTCTTCCCCCTCATTACTTTTCTACCCCCTCATTACTAAACCCCATTTCCCTTTGAATATTTACTATTTCACAATATCTATCATGCATTCTAGAAATAATTTACATCTTCAGTTTCTCATACCAGAGAAACTTTACAGAATTGTGACCTATTTATTTCACTTATGAGTATGTCCTGAAGGTACGTCTATTTGAGTGCAAATGAATCAAACACATTCTTTATGGAAGAGTAATACTCCATTTTATATATTAAAAAAAACATATCTTCTTTATCCATTCTAGAGTTGATGGGCATTTGGGTTGTTTTCAAGATTTAGCTATCACAAACTGAGCTGCTATAAACACGGGTGCACATATGTTGCTGTGATATGAATCTTGTATTTCTTTTGTGTATATCCCCAGCAGCAGAATAGCAGGGTCAAATGGGAATCCTAGTTTTCTGAGGAATCTCCACACTGATCTCCATAATGGTTGTACTAGACTACATTCCCACCAATGGTGGAGAAGGGTTCTTTTATCTACACAGCCTTGCCAGCATTTGTTACTGCTATGAATTTCCCTCATAGGACTTCTTTCATTGTATCCCATAAATTCTTGTAAGTTTTCCTAGGATTATCATTTAAATGTAAAAGGTGTTTAATTTCTTCCTTAATTTCTTCTGTGACCCACTGGTTTGTCAGCAGAGTGTTGATCAAGTTCCATGTGTTTGTTAGGGTCTT
Organism: Thryonomys swinderianus; assembly: GCA_004025085.1. Lineage (NCBI taxonomy): Eukaryota > Metazoa > Chordata > Mammalia > Rodentia > Thryonomyidae > Thryonomys > Thryonomys swinderianus. Next base: position 15,970 of record PVIC010010251.1, on the reverse strand, counting down.
GGAATTTCTTTTACTATTCAGTTCCAATTTCAAGGCACTATGGTCTGACAGTATACAGGGGATAACTTCAACTCCTCTGCATTTACTTAAGAATGTTCTATGAACTAGTATGTGGCCTATTTTGGAGAATGATTCATGGGCAGCTGAGAAGAATGTGTATTCTGACTTTTGGGTGAAATACTCGGTAGGCATGTATTAAGTTCAATTGTTCGAAGGTTGGTTCAGTTCAAGTATTACTGATTTTTTTGTTCAGTTGATCTGTCTAGTTGTGACAGTGGTATACTGAAGTCTCCTACTACTATTGTATTAGTGCTTAACAGCATTTTCATATCCATTAATATTTCTTTTATATAGTCAGGTGCATTGGAATTTGATGCATAAATATTTATGAATGTCATCTGTTTCTCTTGGATTGTTCCCTGTATAAGGATGTGGTGTCCTTCTATGTCTCTCTATATCAGTTTTGGTTTGAAATCTATTTTGTTTGCAAATAGGATAGCTACTCCTGCTTTTTTGCAGTTTCCTATTAGATGGAGAATTGTATTCAATCCTTTTACTTTCAGTCGATGGCTTTCTTTCTGAATTAAGTATGTTTCTTTTATGTAGCATATTGTACAATCTTGTTTCTTAATCCATTCTGCTAGTATGTGTCCTTTAATTGATGCATTGGGGTCACTGAAACTAATGGTTATGACTGATATGGCCTTATTTATACCTATCATGGTGTTTTCCTGTTCTTGTCTCCTTTATTCTTTTTTTTTTTTTTTTTGAGAGAGAGTCTCGCATTGTAGTTCAGGCTGACTCTGAGCTCACTATGTAGCCCAGGCAAGCCTCGAACTCAGCAATCCTCCTGCCTCTGCCTCCCGAGTGCTGGGATTACAGGCGTGAGCCAGCACGTCTGGCACTGTGGTATGTGGCATTGATTGCAGGTGGGCGTGAATCTCCACACCCAGCATTGTATGTGGTTACTGGGGATTGAACTCCAGACCTTGCTCTTGCGAGGCAGGCGCTGGAACCACTGAGCCAACCCTCCAGCCCTTGTCCCTTTTGTTCTTTGCTTTTTCCCTTTCCATTCAGTTTCTTGTCTTACCCAATGAGTTCACTCTGTTGGGTCTCTTGAGTTTTTGACCTTCATTTCTTTTTTCCAAGATATTCTTTAGAATGTTTTGGATTGCAGGTCTTGTAATTGAGTTCTTCAGGTTTTCTTTGTCATGGAAGTATCTTACTTCTCGGTTGATTTTGAAAGATAATTTTGCAGGATACATCAATCCAGGTTGGAGATTATTTTCCTCCAAGCCTTGAAACACTTCACTCCAGCCTCTCCTTGCATGGAGCAATTGTGTTGAAAAATCTGCTGTGATCCTGATGGGCTTCCCTTTGTATGTGTTATTTTCTTCTTTTTTCTAACTGCTTTCTGTATTTTGTTCCTTTGTTGGATATCTGGAACCTTGATAACTATATACCTCGGTATAGATTTTTTTAAATCATGGACTTTTGGAGTCCTATGCCTCATTTATCCATATGTCCAATTCTTTTCCTTTTACTGTGAAATTTTCTATGAGCAGTTTTTTAATGTCTTTTGCACTGTCTCATGCTTCTCCAGTGACTCCAATCAGTCTTATGTTATTCTTTGAGTCATCTAGGAGCTGTTGCATTGATTTCTAATGGTTCTTTGCCATTTTCCATAAATTATTTCTTTCCTGTTCATTGGCTGTGATCCTGTCCTCTAGGTCTGAAATTTGCTCCTTAGCTTCATTCATCCTATTTCACAAACTTTCTTTCTTGTTTTTGATCACCTGGAACTCTCCTTGAAGCTGTTTAAAAATGTTCTATTGTTTTTGTTATCTGAGAATCTATGGTGTTCCTGATCTCTTCTTTAATCGAGTCTTTCATGTGGACAGCATCTCTGTTTTCATCTCAGAGATTGGTTCTGATTTCCATTTCCATAGATCTGCTTTTGCTACCAGTTCAGAGTCCTGGAGATTGAGCTTCATTTTGGTCCATTTCCCTTTTCCCTGAATTCCCCTGTGGTGATGGTCTTTGTGTCTGGGTTCTTGAATTTTTTCTCATTTCTGTTGTGCTGGTGATCACTGTAATTCACTGCATGACCTAGGCAGTGCTTACCCAGACTTGCCCAAACAGGAATGTAGGTCTTGTGGGCTTCTTGTATGGCACCTATGAAAGGCAGGCTGCAAACTGGCAGGTGAAGTCACTGCCTGTTATCCATGGCACTTACTCAAACTCACCAGCAGGGGAAAGTGCCCCCAGGGCTTCTTGTCTGTATGCAATGACAAGAAGGTTGCTAGCCGACAGTGGAAATCACTGGATGCCCTCCGTCGCACTTACCCAGACTCCCCCAGAGGGAATGGAACTCCCACAGGGCTTCTGATCTGGGTCTGATGGTGGGTAAGCTGCTAGCAGGTGGCAAATATCACTGGGTACCCACCACAGCACTTACCCTAGGGGAATAGAGCTCCCAAGGGTCTTCAGGCCTGGGTCTGATGGCTAACAGAGGACAGAAGTCACTCCGTGCCCTCTGTGACACTTACACAGACTTGCCCAGGGTGAATGGAATTCCCACAGGGCTTCTGGCCTGGGTCTGATGGCAGGTAGTCTGCTCAAATACTATAGACTTTTAAAAATAAAACTACCACTAACAAACATAATGGATTAACAAAGGACACCTTTGATGAAAGCTACCTATAGCCTTCACTCTTAACTAACAACTTCCACAATCAATGTTCCCTCTTATGTAATGTATTTTCCCCCTTTGTGTTCCTGTTTGAGTTACTTTTTCGGTTGCTGAGACAAAATATCCAACACTCTAAGTTAAAGGAGGAAAGATTTATTGTAGCTCATAGTTTGTAGAAGTTTCAGTTCACACTGAGCTGATTCCAAGTCAGAATGGCATGGCAGGGGGGTACCATGGAGGAGAAATAGTTCATGGCAGGTAGAAGACATAAGACAGCAAACAGAAAGTGACAATGAGTGACAACCAACCAGAGACCCTCTTTCTTTTTCTTATATCTTACCCAGGCCACCCACCTTTAGGGTGGATAACACTCAGACCTGGGATTTGCCATCTTTAATCTTACCCAGAATTATGCCAAGTAAATCAGTGGACTCATTTAGTAAACACACATCCTTAATCCCAGTACCACACTCCAGATTCTGCCACCTCTGAAAAGACCCATGTATGACTACATAACGCTTTGGAAGAACATCTAGACACAAACCACAACAGTTACAAATCAGACTGTAATCAACTAGAATAGCAGGGCACAAGATTTGGTTTCCTTGTGACACTTAAAAGTCATGTTTGCAAGCATATGCAGAAACCAGCAATTTGTCGGGTATTCTCTATGTGTCTGGTTGCCTGTATGTTTTGAGAATGAAGTTGCTCATTGTTCTCTGCTGTGCACAATCCGTCAACTGTTTCACTGTTGATATCCATAGCACTCATGGGGTACATTCCTTCTTATTTTTATGGCATGATGTTGGGAGACGGTACAATGTTAATGAGTAAGTCACTGACATGATCATTATAAACTTACTCCTGGCTGTCTTTAACAGTGCTATAACAGAAACTCTGCCAGACTTTAAACTGTAAACCAGTGCTTATTAACTTTAAAACATTTTAACAGCATGGAAACTTCAATAAAATCTGTGCCTTCCTCATCAGAATGGTGATTTAAATACATTAAAAATAAACACTTTGGATAACAAAAGAAATAAGTTGTATTTAAATCTAGTTTTCAGAATCACTTAAAAACAAAATTGGATCATAATAATACATATACTTTTTATCAACTTATTAATCATCAGGATCTAATGACCACCCAAACTTCAAAGTAGAAAAGAGTATAAAGGATATTTTATCATTTTAAAAATAGTTATACTATGATATGAAAAGTATGATTTGTTCCAGTGACTTACTCTTGTAGTCCATGTTTGCAAGGGAATAGATTTGAAACAGGGTACATTATTTATAATATTCACCCAAGAAGTCAAATGCAGAAGGGTTTAAGAGATCTATGCGTGCAATACAGACCTAAGAATCCAGCAGAGGGCCTGGATCCCAAGGCAATGTCCCACATAAGTCCAGCTGAAGGCCAAGAGTCCAAGAGTCTCATGTAAGTCCATATCCAGGAGCTGTGCTGGGAAGGACCAAAGGCCAGTGGTGGAAGTTAGACTGTCTGTGCTGGCAGAGTTAAGGGTCTGTGCCACCAGCCTGAGGGATCTCTACTGGAGCCAGGAAGCAAAGCCTAAGCCAAAGACCAGAGCTCCTCTTCAGAGAACAGCACCCCCCTGAGCTCCTCTGAGTATTATCAGGAACAGCTGAGTTTACATCAGGAAAACTACCTGCAGCAAGATCTCCGGGAAAATCAACAGCATACAGTCTTCCCCTCTAGTTCTTCCTTTATGCCTTTGGAAACAATTCTCAGGTAGTTCTTGCACACCCAGGGCAACTCTGACTCAGTTCAGTTGGACATTTCAAAATGAACATTAGTTATATGAGGCTAATATTATTGTGTGTTGTCTATATTTGTAATCAAATGAAATGCTAAATTTTAGTTAGAGATGGATGTAATTTTTCCAACTTAAATTCATGGACTCTCTAAATTCTATCCATATATCCTCAGGTTCATTGATTTTGTGTCTAGTAGTTGGCTCTAAACAAAGCAAGAGAATGTACAACAGATGTGAGAAATACATTTAAAGTGAGAATCAAATGTCATTTAATCCACATGTCACAAGAAAGGGACTTCCTCCAGGCCTTTACGGAAGGCAAATAGATATGGGTGCATTCTGGTTTCCATTCTCACTTCTCTGCAGGGGAGTCTTCCTTCTTTCCCTCCCTCCTTCTCACAAGGTCTGGTCTTACTGTTGGATTAATTAGGCTTTCTTGATAGTAGCCCTTTGTCTGAGGAATTACTGGTAAAGATTTTTTCCCATATTGTTGGTTGCTTTTTTGCTCTGCTGATGGTTTCTTTTGCTGTGCAGAAGCTTTTTATTAGAAAGACATCCCATTTGTTGATTTCTTCTGCTAGTGCTCGTGGTATAGAGGTTTTATTCACAAAGTCTTTCCCTAAGCCAATGTCTCCAAGTGTTTTACCCTACCTGATTTGCAGCAGGTTTAGTGTCTCTGTTTTAATCTTTAGGTCTGTCATCCACTTTGATTTTAGTTTAGTACACGGTGAAAGAGATCGATCTAACTTCTGTCTTTTGCAGGCTAAAGCCCCCTTTTTCCAGCACTGTTTGTTAAAGAGGCTATCTTTCTTCCATTGAGGATATTTGGCTCCTTTGTCAAAGATGAGGTGGCTTAGTGTATCTGGCATTGTTTCTGGATCTTCTAATCTATTCCACTGATCCTCAGGTCTGTTTCTTTGCCAGTACCATGCTGTTTTTATCACAGTGGCTTTGTAGTAAAGTTTCAAGTTGAGGAAGGTGATATCCCCTTCCATATCCTTGTTTCCTAGAATTGCTTTTGTTATTCTAGATCTCTTGTGGTTCCAGATGAATTTTTGGATGCTTTTCTCTAGATCTGTGAAATATGCTGTTGCGATTTCAATTGGGACTGCACTGAATCTATATAGAAGTTGTGGGAGTAAAGCCATTTTGATGGTGTTTGTTCTTCCTGTCCAGGAACAAAGGATGTCTTTCCATTTTCTGATATCCTTTTCAATCTCCTTTTTCAGAGTGTTATAGTTTTTTTTTTTTTTTTGACACAGTCTCACTTTGTAGTTCAGGCTGGCCCTGAGCTCACTATGTAGCCCAGGCAAGCCTCGAACTCAGTAATCCTCCTGTTTCTGCCTCTGAGTGCTGGGATTACAGGTGTGGGCAACCACTCCCGGCACTGTGATGTGTGGTACTGATTGCTGGTGGGTGAGTCACCACACCCAGGATTGTTTTATGTGGTTACCAGGATCAAACTCAGGACCTTGCACTTGCAAGGCAGGTGCCAGAACCACTGAGCTAAATCTCCGTCCCAAGAGTGTTATAGTTTTTTTGAGTAGAGGTCCTTTACGGTATCCTTTGTTAGACTGACTCCTACATATTTCATTTTTATGGGTGCTATTGTGAAAGGGAGTGTGTCCCCAGTTTCTTTCTCTATCACTCTATTATTTCTGTATAAAAATGCAATTGATTTTTGAGCATTGACCTTGTATCCAGCTACACTACCAAAATTGGTGATTAAGTCTAGTAGTTGTTTGGTGGAGTTTTTAAGATCTTCTAGATAGAGTATCATGTCATCAACAACTAATGACAATTTAACTTCTTCTTTTGTTATCTTCTCCCTTTTATTCTTTTTGGTTGTCTAATTGCAATGGCTAATGTTTCTAGCAGACAAAGGGCTACTAACTAGAATATATAAAGAGTTTAAAAAAGTCAGTTCCCCCGAATGTAAAGACCCAATTAAAAAATGGGCATCTGAAATGAACAGATACTTTTCAGAGGAAGAAGTGAAAGCAGCTAAGAAGTATATGAAGAAATGTTCAATGTCACTGGCCATTCGAGAGATGCAGATGAAAACAACACTGAGATTTCATTTCACCACAGAAGGAATGGCTTCTTTCTCGAAATTAGACAGCAAAAAATGCCGGCGAGGTTGTGGAGAAAAAGGAACCCTTCTCCTCCACTGTTGGTGGGAATGTAGACTAGTACAACCATTATGGAGATCAGTGTGGAGATTCCTTAAACAACTAGGATTAAAGGTTCCATTTGACCCTGCTATTCCCCTCCTGGGGATATACACAAAAGAATTACAAGATTCATATCACAGCAACATATGTGCACCCATGTTTATAGCAGCTCAGTTTGTGAGAGCTAAATCTTGAAAACAACCCAAATACCCATCAACTCTAGACTGGATAAAGAAGATGTGTTTGGTTTTTTTTTTAATATAAAATGGAGTATTACTCTTCCATAAAGAATGTGTTTGATTCATTTGCACTCAAATAGACGTACCTTCAGGACGTACTCATAAGTGAAATAAATAGGTCACAGATGTGCAAATATCATACATTTTCTCTGATATGAGAAACTGAAGTTATAAATGTGTTCTAGAACACATGATTGATTTTGTGAAATAGTAAATATTCAAAGAGCAATGGAGTTTAGGGTTAAATAATGAAGAGAAAAAATTGATGGTTAAAAACAGGAAACAATGCTTGTGTATATGGGGTGAGGGGAGGTAGAGTGGGTAGGGGAAAGGGAAAACAAAAATTAAATTGTGTCATATACTGGTACAAATTCTCAATGTGGTGTGTAATTGCAATGTGTATATATAATATAGCAATAAAATGTACCAATAAAAAGAAAAAAAAATAATTAGGCTTTCTCCACTCTTTTCCAAGAGTCATCCATGGTAGTATTCTAGTGGCTCCCATACAACAGTATGGGGTGGGCTTTGGCCCCCTGAATCTCATCCCTTTCCAGGCCTTTCCACTACAGTGAGATGCAGTGGACAGATCCCATGTACCACTCCTAAGTCTACAGTAACATCATGTAGTCTCAGAATAGCACAGTCTTAAAACAGAGGGAAAAAAAGAAGCATTTCCTTCACTTGTCTACAAATTTAAGGACTATTGCTGAGTGAAGTGGTGCACTCCTGCAATCCCAGGGACTTGGGAAGCTGAGGCAGAAGTACTGTTAGTTTGAAACCATCCTGGAAAATTTAGACAGGTTCTGTCTCAAAATAAATAAAAAAGCCTGTGGATATGTTACAGCCTGCATCTAGGCATCCCCCAGAGCTTCATGAAGTCATGGGTGAGGCTTTTTCTGAGGTGGCTAAATCTAGTATGTGATTGATTCATGGTGCAATGCCAGGCTAAATGGCACCAGGATTAAGGGTGTAAGTGCTACCTGCAGTAAGTAGTCTGGATAAAATACAAGGGATAGAAAGAGCTGTGGTGGCCCTTTGTTGCTTTGCTACCTTCTGCCTGCCATGAACTATTTCTCCTTTGCAAGTTCTGTCTGCTGCAGCACCCTGCTTTGGAGCCTCATAATCATGGATTAAAACCTCAATAAGCTATGAGCTGCACAAACCTTCCACTTTAACTTTGAGTGTTAGGTCTTTTGTTTCAGAAATGAGAAAAATAAGTAACACAGTGATAGGAGGCTCCAGGTTTATGCCTGATAATGAAAAAACAAGACTACTCAAATGTAGAGTGAAGCTAGTACTGTACAATCATGCAGTTTAGCTCTACAAATGATTTATCCTACAGCCCCTATCAAATGGTCTTATTACAGAGCTATAGATATTTCAAAGGCTGTTCCTTTAAGCTACACAAACACCTAACTCCTGTTTGAAATTTTTATTTAAATCGGCCTGACTGAGTGTTTAGTAACCATTTCACCCTCCAGAATATCTATTGATTGGTCCATTGACTCACATATTATTTTAATTAGTTTTTTGGAAGTAATAGTGGCTATTTAATACACTTTACTTTTGGAACAGTTTCAGTTTACAGAAAATAATGTAAAAATAATATAGGGTTGTACACACCTATATCTAGTTTTCCTACCATTGACATCTTTTATCAGTATGGCACGTTTGTTACAGTGAATGAAGTAATATAGTTACATCGTCATTAACTAAAGAGCATCCTTTTTTCAAATTTGCTTAATTTTTACCTAATAGCCTTTTGATGGTCCAGGATCTTATGCAGAATATAGAATAATTTAGTCTTTATATCTCCTTAAGCTTCTCTTGGCTATAAGAAATTTTTAGACTTGCCTTGTTTATGATGCTCTTGATAGTTTTGAGAAGTATTGCTGGTGTATTTTGTGGACTATCTCTCAAGCTGGATTTGTCTGATATTTTTCACATGACTAAACTAGAGTTGCATGTTTTAGGGAGGAAGACCACAGAGAAAAAAATGGTATTCTCATCACATCAAATCAAGGGTGTTGATCACTGATAATATTTACTTTGACCACCTGGCTGAGGTAGTGATTTTCAGGTTTCTCTTGTGTATTCTTTTTTCTTTCTCTTTGCCTACTGAATACTAAATCACAAGATACAGCATATACTTAAATTGTAAGGAATATGTATTGTAAATCCTTAAGGGTGAAATAACTACATAAATTATTTGGAATTTTTCTGAATTGAAGATTTGTCTCTTCTTCCTTATTTATCAAATTAATCATTTACTTATATAAATATGGAGTCATGTTAGTACATTTTAAATTCAAATAATCCAATCCTATTAGTAGCTAGTTTCTTGATTTTCTGTGCCTATGGATTACACTGTGTAGTTCCCAAGCTCAGTAAAAAGTAAAGGCAGTGAGTACACATGTGATTTTGATATCAAAAAAATTCAGTAGCATTGTAAAAAATTCAAATGTAAAATAATGCACAGTGAAAATTACAACTATTATCCACCTCATGCCTTCTTCGGAGGTAACACTTTTACTGATGTATCTCCAGAAATTTCAATGCATATATTAGGACTGTCTATTTATATGTTTCTTCTGACTCTAAGGAAAAATGACTGGGAAAGTACAGTATGGTAACAAAAAGAGAAATAAGAACAGACAAAAGAATCATAGAAACCCTAATCAGTACATTTTTGGGGCAAACAATTCATTTTTCAAATAGAGTTTTCCAATGATTTGTGTTTCACCCCCCAGTTATCAAGCAATGAATCTGTATTACTTAAGATTCTCAGTTGAGAATGATCAAATCTCCTTTGCTTAGTTAAAGCAGAAGGGTTTATTAAGTGGTATGATGTTCATGGCTCCCTATGCCTTTTGGATGCATGACTTTGTAGTTTCTCTCAATAAAGGAGACTATCCTTTAACCCTGGAGTTGACCATATGATTTGCTTTGGTCAGTGAGATGTTATTTGATATTCTATATGTACAAGTTTGAAAAATTATCCACACATTTCTGCTTTTGTACCCATTCCTTTCTCATTTCAAAGAGAGGATGCCAAGGCTAATCTGGAAGATGAGAGACCTGCGGTACAGATCGAAATTATGATAACTGTCCCAGCTAAAGCAATCCTATGTTAGCTGATAATCACTTGAACCCCAGACATGACAGTGAGATGAATTGCAACTGACAACAATTCATGAACAAGCTAAGACAAAATTGGCTAAACCCAGGCCATATGAATCTTGCAAATGCATGAGTCAAGTAAATGCTTGTTTTGTATGTCCCTGAAATTTTGGGACTATTATGCCTCATTACTGTGGAAATTAATTATTAATTAATTAATAATGATGCTGATAATTTATATTATCCTGGGAAGGTCAAATAACCTTAGTCATATGCTAATAAGCTACAGTACCATCAATTATGCCATGGGATGTTTCTAGCAGAAACTGTTTCTGCTGCATCACAGTGCTCAATACCTCTGGTGCTAAAGAATAGAATAGATACCAACATTCCCAAAAGAAACAAGTGTTGCCTCAAACTCATTGTTTACAAGAATCAGTGTTGTCCCTCATGAGTTTCATTTCCTTTCTTCGATTCATCAAGTGGATGCATCTAACTAGGAGAATCTAAATCATACCTGGAACTCAAGCTCATATCTGGACTCAAGGAAGTCCAGAAAATGTTTAATTTTTTTTTTTAACTTTCTGTTCTCTATAGTAGAAGAAAGTCTTGCAGAAATGGTTTGGAGAAAGTATGTGTCACTCTCCAGTACCTGCCACAAAGATGTAGAGTAAAGCACTTAGCTCTTTCATTCCTTGCATGTCTACTACCTGTGCATGGAGACAGAGTGTTGACACTCTCACAACCTGAAAACCAAAGAGAGAACCCTGTACCATATGACTGTTATAGCCCTCTCTGCAACAGATTAGTCATGGTAGTCTTAGCTCCACTAAAGCACTTTGGAAGAAAAAAAATAGAAACAGAATTTGACTCTGATCTTGATGACTGAGGGTACTTCCTTGGCATTTGACACTGTGAGTAATATGTGAATAATTCCAGATGAAACACTTGAATTCCACTGGGCATCATAAACAAGAAGTTTGAACTCATTTCATTTTCTCTGTTAATGAAAATGTACAGCAAAGGCATTAAGAGAAATGTATTGAATGCTTTTCTGAAGGAAGAACATAAAGGAAGAAACAAATTTCAAGTAACCAAATATCTAGCAGTTTACAATACTGGACTGATCAATTATGAGCTCAGGATGCTCTCAAGGCCCAACTAACTGCATGTTAGAATGGTCATCTGCAGTGTTTGTTCTGGAACAAAGAGCAATAACTGATCGATGAAAGGCATTTTCACCAAATGAAAAGGCACTGAGTGAGTGTAAGCATATCCGTAAAGTGTCAGTTGTGAGACCACGCACATGAAACTTTTATTTACTCTCTCATTTTGTTCTCTGAAGATCTTGTTCCAGCTAAATATTTGCTAAAACACTGTGATGACCTTTTTGTGTTTTAGTACATGAAGTCATTTTGTTTCTAACATTTATAATGCTGAAAATAATTCCATTTCTGCAATATTTTAAGGGCCAATTTTTAGTACATTTAGATGAAAATTAAATATTCAGTTAGATATCTAAACTCTGGACTCTTGACTAATCACCAGTAAAAGTAGGAGAAAATCCACTGGAATATGTACATGCTTTAGAAGGGCATATGGCTTATGAACATTCCCAATGGTGACAGCATCATTAGAACATTTAGCTGGAGATCAAACATATTCTGATACTGTTAGGATGTCGCTTGGTCCATATGGATTTGTGTTTCTAACCCTGTGCTAAATGTCCCTTGTGAATTGGTGAAAAGCCTAAATAAGGAATAATAACCTACTGAACAAAGAGTTTGTAGTTGCTGTTCATCATCATTATTATCTTTTGTAATAGTTTCCTTTTTATGTTACCAAAAAAGTACAAAACAAGGCCTGAAGCATTTGTTCAACAATGTGCCATCTTAGAACCAAGACTTCAACCATGGGAAGCTGTGTACGTAGAGTGATCTCCAGCTGAACCTCTCTGCATCTCCCATCGCTCTCTCCCTCAGGCTCTTCCCACGTGTGCAGCTATTGACCTCTGATGATATAGTATACATTTTTACCATCACTAACCCCCTTTGGGATGCCTAGAGTATCTCCCTGATCCTTCTGGGTGTCTGTGATCCACCATGGTAAGTACCGATCAGATCTGGACCAAGGTGAAATTTAGCTGCATATCCACAATTCTCCCAATTTGCTCAGCTTTTCCCTACTACTCCCATCTCTGAACTTCTGACTCATCTACACCTTGGGAATCTAGGTGGTCCTTCTATAAGCCCAAATTGTCTACTCACAGCTAAATGTTTAGTTTCTGGACAATGCGTGGGGACTGTCTTGTGATTCTGCGTATCCCGAACCCCTATGTCAGTGCCACATGGGTAACAGCCATTAGATAATGGGATATGATGTCTGAAACCTCCAGCAGAAGCTGAAGGTTAGTGAACAGTATTTCTTGCACTTTCCTTAAGCTTCTTGCACAGATGGTCCTAACATCTAACTTTACTCTCACCTTTAAAAGGGCCACTTGCTCCTTGAGTGCATTTTTTATTTCAAACTCTTCCCCCCTGCTATATGTACTGAGGTGCAGAAGCAGTGTGGCTTTTGGCCTGTGGACTTGACTCATTCCTTTATTTAATCCTGATAAGAACCTTAGAGGTATGTACCATTATCACCCCTCCCTGGAGATAAGGAAACATAAGCACAGAGACGTTAAGTAAGTGAGACTTTCTGGTTCCCAGATCTGAGCAGTTAGACTCTTAACTACACAGACTTCTTGAGGCTCAAACACTGTCCATGAGATGATCCTGAAAACTCTGTTTCCTGGATCAGAAAGTTTAAGCAAATGGAAAGCATTGTCAGTCCAGGAGACTTTTCCATGTAAGACGTGCTACCAAGAATACGTGTATAATCTGTTTGTGGAAGGAGTAAATGGATGGGGATTAAGTATATTTCCCTAAGGTTACAAAATACAGTACTGGTTTGCAGAATCATCCACATCATTTAGATCAAATCTAGCCTACAAGCAAATGCAGAACCAGGTTGTGAATCCACCCAAATAAAGTTCAGTGGTTACAATTCTGCTATTGCCATTTATTGACTGTAACACCTGTGTGTTATTTGACCTCTCTTATCTTACACTTAATAAGTAATAAGTTAGGTATTATTTCTGCGCCACAGTTTTGCAAATCGTATATCCTGCCCCATGACAAAGCACAGTGGAACAAGCTTTTACATCTGTTAGAAAGCTGCCCACCTCTCTCTCTCACTGGATTAAATAAATATATCAGTAAATATGAGAGAAAATAGATATAGTGAAATAATGGATATCCAGGAAGTATAGGTGGTCAGGATGAGTTTGTTTTCTTTGTTAATGAAAGAATGAGTTGGAAGAAAAACGAGTGAGTCACTCTGTCAATGAAATCCTAGCAATTTAGGTTTTAATTTATTATTTTACAACTGTTGCTTGTTTCCTGTTTTTCATTTCTTATTCATTGGAGGAGCAACAGTCACTTAGTTTTACAATGGAGACATCTACTTCAAAATAATTAGTCAAACCTCCCCGCTACCTCATCATGTTCTCAGACACCAAAAATCAAATTTTCAAAGTTATGTAGAAGTTTGGGATGTACAAAACTGTTGGCATTTACTTTTCCTTTCGGAATATTTCCTGTGAATGATTCAGCATGGGATTGCTACGGAGGAGACATGCATCAAGGCTATTTGTGTGATGATCACATTCCCTCTTGTAAAATGATATTAGAAAAAGAGCCTCAAAAGTAAGATTCTCAAATTTTCTGCAGCTCTAAAACGTAAGTACTGAGAAAAAAAATCTCACATGGAAATAAAACAAAAATTTTAGGACTTAAAATTGATGATCCATTTTGAAGGAGATTTGAAATAATAAAATGAGCAAATATTAATCTAAGGGGAAAAAGGGATGTGCCTTTTGGAGCAATTGAAGATAAAGTCTCTTTTCATTTTGTGCCGTGACCTGGGACTACTTAAAGAATTTCCACTTGTACACACCTGTTCTTACATGTGCTTTCTAGAAACTCCCTTTATTATCCTTGGAAATAGAAACACCTCCATAGTGAATCATTCAAATGTGTGTACTTCTTTTGCCCTCAGAGACCAGTGGAAGTGTTGGACTCCGTCCACCTTTAATAAGCCAGGAATGTGGTTGTTTAGGAAAGCTGGGCATCAAATGCTTCCTCCAGTATATCTGAGAAGTTCTGGATATTTTTTCTGTGTGTCACAAGAATATCGTTATTGCTTCTTCTCTTCTCTCACTTAGCAGATCACACACACAACAGCTTTCTTTGTTACCTCTGCTTCCTAGTAACTTATTCTTCATGCTATTTCTGCCTCACTCTGACCCACTTCATTCCCAAAAGCTGAACAAGGACCTCTTTCTCAAATATCACTTATTTTTTGCACTTTTTAAATATTTGGTACATTTTATTGGTACATTATATGTGCAGAATTTTTATAAAATGAATCTCAGAGCATGAAGACACTGTTCTACATTATTCTATAGAATCCACTGCTCTATACTTAGAAATGACCATGTGTGGTTTCTCAGCAATATTATTTTCAAGTGTGTAGTATTTTCCCATTGGCTTATCTACAAAGACCCCTCTAAGTAGTGCCTCTGAGAAAAGAAGAGGTTCTTTCTTTTTGGGATGTAAATCCAAGTTTAAACCCAGGATATAGGTTCAAACCCAGTATTTTTTGTCTGTTGATCCATTGGTTTACAAAGGGTGAATATGGCAATGGAATATGGAAGAAAAAAGAGACTATGTGTACACGAGGACACCCAAGGTCTCAGAAGATTTTTGCACTCTTGTGTTTGGCAATAAGTAGTGCTCCTTTTGTTAGAAAAACACCACCACCACCACCAATCAAGAATTCACCTCAAGATATTCTTAAGACCAGCACTGCACATTTGACATGCAAGTCCTAGTTCTTCTCTTACTCAGGTGCTTCTGATGAAGTCTTTACTAATCATCTTGTTAGAAGAAAGTGACATTCTTAGTTACCACCAGGATTTTCTCTGTGTGTTGCTTGAAGAGCATCACTGTTATCTGAGGAAAGACTTAATATTTAGTGACTTAATTGTAAACTTCTGGGTTTATTTCATTCAATCAAGTATTTAGGCATATGTTCAATAGGTTCCTGATAAGGATCCCATACTCTACAACACACTGAAATGATTTGGCTACAGATCCCACTCTTAAATAGCTTATACAGTCTTCTCAGATGGTTTTACATAAATATAGGTAGCATGGTGTATCCAGTACAGACCAGGAGAAAGAGCACACTTACATCACACTTAATATGCAAAAACTATACGATTCTTCTAATTGGCATGTGGTACCAGCTAGTGAGGGCACTGAGGTGTAGCTGCACATCTCTGAATACTGACAGACTTGGTTTCAAATCCTGCTTCTGACACGTAGTCATTACTTGATCTTGTTCAGTTCACTTACATTTACTGAATTTCAGTGTCTTTACTAATACAATGAAGTAAATAATACCTTAGAAAGTAGTGGCAAGGATTAAATGAGATATAACATAATATGCTATGGGTATCTATAAGGTTTCTTCCATTCTCTCATTGCTTCATTTGATCAAAGAGATGTAAATTCACTAAGATGTGAATGCTTCCTGGGTAGCCCATAAAAGTAGGCCAGCACATCTTCTAATCTGACAGGGTAAAAACTGTCTAAAATTTTTGAAACTTATCTTCCCTGATTGTTTTATACAAAATAGCAGCATGGTATCCTAGGCTCTCTTCCAGCTACTTTTCTCCCTGACACATAATTGCATGTTTTCTCCTCCTTTTCCTCTTCCTCCTCCTCCTTTTCCTTCTTCTTCTTCTTCTTCTTCTTCTTCTTCTTCTTCTTCTTCTTCTTCTTCTTCTTCTTCTTCTTCTTCTTCTTCTTCTTCTTCTTCTTCTTCTTCTTCTTCTTCTTCTTCTTCTTCTTCTTC
>PVIC010010250.1:0-43775 GCA_004025085.1 Thryonomys swinderianus | reverse complement strand
TTTGCTTTTTGGAGACAGGGTCTTGCTTTGTAGTTCAGGCTGGCCCTGAGCTCACTATGGTGCCCAGGCAAGCCGCCGTGAACTCAGCAATCCTCCTGTCTCTGCCTCCCGAGTGCTGGGATTACAGGCGTGAGCCACCACGCCCAGCATTATATGTGGTAACCAGGGATTGAACTCAGGTCCTTACGCTTGCGAGGCAGGCGCCGGAACCACTGAGCTAACCCTCCGGCCCACATGTGTGCATTTTTAACTATACTATAGGAATAGATTTAAAGTCATTAAAAATATGCCTTCTTGCTACCCCTGCTGAAAGTGTTGGGCTTATTTTAATCTGTTGCTCTATTTCTCACTTGAAACTGAGCACTAAGGACATACAGTATCTTCACTGTAACTCTGCCAACTTCTAATACCTCAGGTCGGGTGCCAGTTTTAAAAGAAACTTTGCTTTCATGAAAAGCTAGATTATATGTCTTTACTTATCACGATTATGAGGGATTATTTGGTAAAAGATATATGCTGCACAGTGTATATGTATATATACAAAAAATATTATTTTCATATGGGGTAATATTAGCAAGGACTGATGTACAGCAAAATAAAGACTGTTTTCAATTTTGAATGATTTTGTGATCTCTGTTCCTTGTGCTTCTCAGTTTTCTATAATGAGGACAGGCATTTTTGAAAGACAAGCAAAAGTTGTTCTTTTAAAGAAGTCAAGGCATTGAGTGCTTAAGACAAATGAGCACACCCTTGAGGGAGTTTAATAGTATAAACTTCAGAGGAAAGCTAGAAAAGTCAAATCTCATTATTTAGTATATCATGATAATACACAAACTATGAGGAATAAGACAGA
The DNA here is from genome assembly GCA_004025085.1 of Thryonomys swinderianus. Lineage (NCBI taxonomy): Eukaryota > Metazoa > Chordata > Mammalia > Rodentia > Thryonomyidae > Thryonomys > Thryonomys swinderianus. Next base: position 42,922 of record PVIC010010250.1, on the reverse strand, counting down.
ATACTAAAGTATTATTCCAATTGCATGCATGTTTGGATAAACATAAATAAACATAGAGAAAGAAACAAAACTTAACTGACTTCATCTATGTTCAACTTTCTTCTTTCTACAAAAATATATTGATTCTACATTAGGAAATCCCTACTTCCTAATGAACAAAATACCATCCCATTGAGATTAATGTCTATGAGTGTATCTTGACTGATTTAGGGACCCAATCCCTCATTTCAATTTTTTTTTTTTTTACAAATGGCCATTTCACAGATTATCCTAAATAAAATGAAAGAAAATATTTTTGAGATCTCTGGGGAGAAGAGAGTCTTACTTGTTGTTGTTGTTCTAGATCTTTGTTGCTATTTCTTTATTTGTTTAAGGTACTATGATAAGAGAGTCATTTGCAATTGATTTAAACAGCAAGGAAGGAAAATCCAGGACACAACAGCCCTCATCTTCTAAGCATATGTGTGTGTTCCACCGTTGATATAAGTTTCTGCTGCAGAACAAAGCTCAACAGTACAGTAGAAATTCAGAATAGAATCCTGCTAAACCACTTTTGGTTATTTTTAGTGATTCCAAGCCTGAAATTGAACAGCTCTACCCTTCTTGGTTTAATTAAAACCAAACCATTTTCTTTATTATTTATGCACATTTGACTAAGTTTCTGGTACTAAAAATGCATAGTTTACAGGGAAAAAATTAATTCTCACAAAATACTGTCAGTTAGCTTTCACTGACTTTTTTGATGAATATATTATTGTTTTAAGACATATGATACTTATTTGATGTAAGAAAAAAATCATGAGTTTCCTTGTGTTTCCAGCACATATGAGCATTTCAGACCAATATTGCTCTTGGATTATTTTATTATGTTTTAATAGTGTTTGCTTAATACTCTGTCAACAAACTTAGCAAGTAGTGCCATCTTCATATTGGCAGTTGTTTTCTGGACAGTAAGTTTCCTTTTTGCTTACATAATAATAAAATGTGTATATCAGTTTCTCTGATTTTTTTTTTTTTTTCAGAAAAGTCAGTGCCTTTAAATCATTTTGGAGTGTGAGAAACTTTGAATTTATGAAATATTTATGAGAATCACATTGGGTCCACAGTGGTTCTCAGCTGTGACTACAACACATGGCTTATAAATTGAAACAGGTGTGAGAGCGCAGGTGGTCATGCCAAGCATGGGAAGGACTGGAATTTACTGTGAGAAGCAACATGATAAAACACCACTATTGGCATGGAAGGCAACTTGCTGAATTGATGGCAGAAGCTAATGAATGCTCACAGGGGTAAATACACAAAAGACTCCCCAAGATGAAAGTGTTCCCTCCTGAAATCTCACATATGGAAGTGAGGAGGCCGGCAGCAAGATCTTCCACTGTGACAGAACGCAAGGGAATCCTTACATTAACTTTGCATTGTTTTTAACTCAATTGCATTAAAATGAAAGGATAAATGCTCTCTTGTTTTTAAATATAAAATTAGTCTAAATGGTGCATAGGAATTCTTCTACCTGAATTATCTATGCTATTTCCAAGGATGATTCAAATAGTTTCTCACTCTTTTAGATGGAGTGGGCACAAAGCTCCCCCTTTATTTCAGAAAGCGTTTTTTAAGAGAAGCTATCACAAAATGCCATAATGTGTATAGAAGGCAATTTGCAGAAGACTCACGATTTTTAAACTTCCTCCTCCCCTGTCGTCAATACTCTTTTACATACAGCCAGTGCTTACCAATCTACACTGGTGGGAAAGATGTTAGAAACAAGGGTGAAAAAAAAAAAAAAGAAACACATTTCTAGAATGAATTCTGAATAAGCACCTCTACTTACATTTAAATGAGAGTTTTTGTCACTTAAAGATTCACAAATTTCAAACCAGGTGTTTTACGCAATTATACTTAAAAACACATCATATAAAATCTGGATAGCAACTCAGTTTTCTAATCACCTTGCTCTAATCCATAAGAATGTATTCTACCACTTCAAGATGTGTACAATGTCAGAGGAATTAATTATCCTTTATCATTCCACAATTCTTTTGAAAAAGTTGCCTATCTTTTCTTCATGCATTTATTTTTAGAACAAAAGAAAATAAGGCAGGCTAAAAAATCAATGAAGATTTAATATCACATACTTTATGCACTTGTTGGGAAACAAATAAATGTGCAATATCCAGCTCACTTCCTGTACAGGTACATGCATGCATGCACATACACACACACACACACAAACACACATGCACGTGCATGACCATGCACACAACTTGGAATTAAGAATCTTCCTAGAAGTTGTTATGCTGATGGCTGTATTAGCCTCCTCATCACTGAGATCTAGTGCCTCATACCTACAAATTAAAGGATGAAAAATTTCATTCAGCTCAGTTTGGGTTTTTTTTTCCATGACCAGCTGTCCCCAAAGCAGGAACATCATGACCAAAGGACTTCAAGGAACAAAACTGCACGGTTAGTAGTGATCAAAAAACAGACCAAAGGATCACTGTCAGGGAGGGGCAAGGAGGTACCAGCCAGACACAAAGCCACTCCTCCACAAACCTCCTGGACCCACAGAAGGGTGGCCACCAGTCCCCGCAGGGCAGTGCCCAAAGCCGATCGAGTGGATTCTCTGCCCTCACCACCTCCAGGACCGACAGCACTCAGCTGGTTCCTCACTCCCCCCAAAATGCCCTAAGTTAGAGACCACCTTGCTAAAAGTGATTCCCCCTTCAAAAAGCACCCAGTGAGAAGAAACCTTCACAAATCCCTCCCATGCTCAGGACTCAGCAGCACTGTGAATCCAACATAGCAGAAGGTCTCCTTCTATCCATCCCTGCACTCTCCATTTTCTCGCAAGCGTTTATCCCAAGATAAACCAGGTAAATTTCCTGCACACGAATCTCTGTGCCAGAGCTGAGAAACAGTGGCCAATACTGCACACAGCCCACGAGACCGACTGAATCCCCTGCAGGCAATGAGGACCCTGCACTGGCATCAGGCAGGGCAAGGATGACTCTGTACCGTGGCAGTGAAACCTGGTAAGATGTTCACTGCTCAGAATTCATGATAATAATGCATCTGGCTTTTAAGAAGCATCTCAAAAATAAAAACAATGGAACTGGGTTACTATGTTGAAGGGAATGCTGGAAAAAATATAAAGGATTGAGGAGAGTTAATCAGCAATTAAATCCTAAGGAATTTCTCTTGGCAAAATATATTTTAATAAAACTCTAATCTCCTGAAGCTGAAGTAGAGAACAAACAGATTTAATGATGAAAATAGCAGGCCTTCGGGGAAGGTTGAAGCCATTCCCAGTAGATTTTCTCTAATAAGGCTTCCATATAAAATATGGAGCACTATGGAATTAGATAATAGAACATACTGTCCACTGTGAGCAAGATAGATAAGTAGCTATCAAGAATTACTTCCCAGTCTATGCAAGAAGAAGAAATTAAGGATTTATGACTAGAAATCTACAAGTAAGAATTTGTAAGCTCTTGCCTAATTTCTGAATTTGAGCAAATGCTCAGGTCTGCAACCCTATATTGAAAAGTACTAAGTTTCCAAAAGGAAGAAGCTTACTATATGGTAAGTATACATTTCCCACTTTCTTCCTCAGAAAACCTACACTTACGGGCTTCAGGAACCATACAACAGGGAAGGCGGAATTCCCAAAGATAGCAAGAACAATCACACACGAAGTCCAAACTAGCACTGATAAGCAACGAGTCAAAGTATCATTAGGCCCCTTTGGTAGAGTAGGAGCACAACAGAGGTCAGGCGATAAATAGAATTTTTGCCAGCTCTGGCTCATTATGGATAAACTTATCCATAGCCTCCCTAGCAGTAATACTCCCAGTCTCCAAACATAACACTGAATGGTCACCTTGACATGCATGGTAACTGTCAGGCCCCACATTGGCCCCTTGTCCACGATGCAAGAAATACCACGTGGAGGAAGATCAAGTGGCAATTTTAAAAGCACCCTCCCGTCAACCAAAATAGAAACATAACAGTGCCATGTGCCTGAGAAAACAGACATTCTTTTTACTCTTGAACTTGGTAGGGTACATTTTAACTGAATTAATGTTTCTTATTCCTCAAACTCCAGATGGATTCTGAAGTATACCACGGACGTCTGCCATTATGACCACGTATCAGTCTCGCTTGCAGCTGTTACACAGCAGGAAGAACCTCTCAGAGAGTTTCTTGATGTGGCAGCCGGTATGTGGTATGCAGTCATTGATCTTGCGAATATATTCTACTTCATCCTTGTCAAGAATGATCAGAAATAGTACTTCTAATTTTTCACTTACAGTGCTCGCTTCGGCAGCACATATACTAATTTTTCACTTACAAAAGATAATACATTCTGTGACAGCCTTATTATAATAGACTGCTCTGGTACAAAGAGTCCAAAGAGGACTAGTCTGTGTGGAAACCCCATGCATGTATGATGTTATCTGATTTGGACCCGGTGAACAAGAAGTACCAAGAATCGGAATCCTTCGAAGACAAGTTGCAGGGGATGGTAAATAACCTTTATAAAGATATGGAGGCTGATTCTGTCAGTAAGATTTGAGAAAGTTCTAAAATTCAAGATTGTGCCTTCCAATCCAAAGGGTGTTCTCATTTTACACTTCCCATCAAAGAATGAGGCATAATACCTCTTTCAGGTTTTAGAGTTAGAATACTTCATCTCTGATATTACTCTAATCCATATAGGACATGACATAAAATGCTTCCTATTTTGAGTAAAGCCCAAGAAGAAAAAGTTCTCAGACTGAAGCCATGTACCATTTGACCACATTACCTGGTAGGGTAATATTAGATGTTTCTGTGCTGAGAAAGACATGTTGCATTTATGGGAAGCCCTAAGGGATCACAGCAGAGGTTCCTCAGGTTCTGGACAAAGGACTTGGCTGCCCCCTGTCTCCTTTCAAAGGTGTCCATGAAACCAACAGTGTGGGGAATCATCTGAATAAAAAGACATCCGAATGGTTAAGCAGGTCATCCGCTCTATGTAGAAACAGAAGCATCCACTGTTTATAAGACATACATGGTCATGAACACTGGAGAATGGTGAGAGACTTGCAAGGGCTCAAGAACAACAACATAAGTGCATGTGAACAGGCACAAACTTGGAGACCTTTGCATCACCAGGAGCCATCTGAAGGCATCTTCCCCAGAAGCACTGAATAGATGCACTAAAACCACATCCACAAGCTGTGGAGCCATTCATGGCGACCAAGATTGTTTGAGTCCAAGAATATGGCTTTCCTCCAGCTAAAGCTGATTAGGCTGCTAAGGTTAGTATAAGCCTCCTCAACAACCCCCAAGATCAATGATAATCCTTCATTATAGCATCATTTCCACCCAGTGTTGGTGAAACACTGATTTAATTAGTGGCAATTCTTTTTGATTGGCACCGGTATGCATTCTGGGTATGATTTTACTTTTCCTCCCTAAAGAGTCTTGTGTAATCACTGCTACTAAATATCAACGAAATATTGGATGCACCAGCACAAGGCCCTAAGGAACCTCAGGTAACCCACTTTACAACAAAGAAGGAACAGATGTGGCCCATCAGCATGGATTTCCGATTCGCATCACACACAGCACCACCTGTGCATTTCCATCTTTTCAGCAATTGCACCAATCCAAAGACAGCTGCCTTGTGCAGGGATGCGCATCCTTTCTGTTGCACCCTCCACCTGGTGACTAATCAATGCAAAAATATAAACATCATTGTTGACTAAATCTTTTTTTTTTTTGAGACAGGTTCTCGCTTTGTAGCTCAGGCTGGCCCTGAGCTCACTATGGAGCCCAGGCAAGCCTTGAACTCAGCAATCCTCCTGTCTCTGCCTCCCAAGTGCTGGGATGACAGGCGTGAGCCACCTTGCCCGGCACTGTGGTATGTGGTACTGATTGCTGCTGGGCGTGAGTCACCACGCCCAGCATTGTATGTGGTTACTGGGATCAACTCCAGGACCTTGTGCTTGCGAGGCAGGCACCAGAACCACTGAGCTAAATCTCTGGCCCTGTTGACTAAATCTTTATTATATTCTCCATGGAATTTCAGTCTTGTACTCTGCTTCCTGGAAAATCCAATGTACTATAGTATATTATACAAAAGAGTATAACGTGGCTTTAGATAAAAGGAAATTCTTAGTCTCAAAAGTCTTTTCACAGCTGGGCGTGTGGCTCACACCTGTAATCCCAGCACTCGGGAGGCAGACGCTGGAGGATTGCTGAGTTCGAGGCTTGCCTGGGCTACATAGTGAGCTCAGAGCCAGCCTGAACTACAAAGCGTGACCCAGTCTCAAAAACAAAAAAAAGTCTTTTCATCATTTTAGATAATTACTCTTTTCAAAATTAACTGGTTTTATATATTTACCTATAGAGTTAAACAGGCTATTCTCTTAATAAATATAAAAAATCTTACTGTCTTTTATTAGTAACATAACCTGAAAGATATTATCTAAAATAATGTGTCACTTTGATTAGGAGTTAATTATCAAATTCTTAATTTTTTTTTTTTTTTTTGAGACAGGGTCTTGCTTTGTAGTTCAGGCTGGCCCTCAGCTCACTATGGAGCCCAGGCAAGCCTCAAACTCAGCAATCTTCCTGTCTCTGCCTCCTGAGTGCTGGGATTACAGGCGTGAGCCACCACGCCCGGCACTGTGGTATGTGGTATTGATGGCTGGTGGGCGTGAGTCACCACGCCCAGCATTGTATGTGGTTTCCAGGAATTGAACTCAGGACCTTGCGCTTGCGAGGCAGGTGCCGGAACCTCTGAGCTAACCCTCCAGCCCTCAAATTCTTAAATTTAAAGCAAATCTATTAGTGCTAGCACTTGGATTGCCTAAAAAGTAATAGTACAAGAAGCCTTAAGGAGTTCGCATACACCCAAACTACACAGCTGAAATCCCTACAAAAATTAAAAATAGATAAGATAAAATTAATTCATAGTATATGTCAGGTAATATCTCCTAAGAGCCTTGACGATGTACTAAGCATCAAAGTGGCCACTGTATATTTCTCAGGCTAACCTCATGAAGTATATGTATGATAACAGCATGTCTTAGTATGAAATTTGAAGGTTAGAAAGGTTAAATAACTGTCTTAGAGTCCTACATTTAGTAAGTAACAGAGCTGAACTGCACCTGTTGTATGGCTTACTTTGAAACTATATTTTCAACTTTTAAGTATAAAATTTCCCAAAAAAAGTGGAGCTAAGGAAAATAATGAAAAGATAGATGCTAACTATCCAATTTGACAGAATACAAGGGACCCATATTTAAGTACAATTTGGTTGTTAAAATTTATACATTATCTTTCAAGATACGGCACAAAAGTTAGCTCATTTTGCAAAGAAAACAGGAGAAGTTCATAATCACTTTTCCAAGTGATTTACGCATTTGGAGAGCTTTGAACTCAACTGCTCAAAAATAGCTACAGTTTAATATATTGAAAACTTATTGGAACATTAATTCTTTGAACACTCAGTCCAAATTGTTACCAGCCAATTAACAGCATCACGTCAGGAATTGAAGTCTCTCTTATCAGTGAAAAATAAACAAAATTTATCATTCATTTACTTTCCATTTCAAATAGCCTAAAATACTCTTTGCAAGAGATGTTTGCCTGACCTAAAGGTTACTTGGAACTTAAATTAAATAGTGTCTCTGGAGACTGAACAAAAATGTTTACCAAAATTTCAAACGACTTTATAAAAGCCCTAAAGTGCTTTTGGGTTTTCAGGCAATGGCCTTAAATCTCACACTTTGCAAATGTGTGGCAAACACATTGCATTTTAAGAGAATATTAACACATATTTCAACCACGGTTAACCCTTCAAAATCTTTAGTAATCTATGTAAAGTAAATATCATAGCTGAATTTCTACCACATAAATGGATGATTACTGGTCTAATTTGATTGTTTTTATGCTTAGCTGAGATATAATGAACAGTGAGGCATACCACTCTTTTCTGGTCTAATAATACACACTTGAAAGCTTCAAATTTTTTTTTTCTTTGCTTTTTGAGACAGGGTCTCGCTCTGTAGTTCAGGCTGGCCCTGAGCTCACTATGGTGTCCAGGCAAGCCGCCGCGAACTCAGCAATCCTCCTGTCTCTGCCTCCCGAGTGCTGGGATGACAGGCGTGAGCCACCATGTCCGGCATTGTGGTATGTGGTGTTGATTGTTGGTGGGAGTGTCTCCACGCCCAGCATTATATGTGGTTACCGGGGATCTAATACAGGACCTTGCGCTTGCGAGGCAGGCGCCAGAACCACTGGGCTAACCCTCCGGCCCAAAGTTTCAAATTTTAATCTATTCATCATTTAGTGATTTTTTTGAACTCTTATTTTGCTACAGGTGTTCATTTAACTGTTTCTGATAAAGCATTGAACAAAATCCCCCTATCTAGATTCTTTAATTTCCTTATCTAGTCTTAGGGCATCAGAAATAAATCAATGAAAAATGAAGTTTTACTTAGATTGTGATGAAGAAATACAAGAGCAATAAACAATGATGTGGGAAAAAATAATACCTATTAATTAGCTTCAGCCATAATATCTTCCATTTTCAAGATTTTGGTTTCCTTTTTTTGTTTTTCTTTTTTGAGTTATGTTTGTGATACATAAAGATGAAATTCCTCTTGAGGAAATGGTACATAAAACTTTGGCCACGTGTTTTCACCCTGCTCCTTCTAGACTTCCCTTCCTTCCTCTTCTCCTGATCTCTTTCCCATTTCCACAGACTCTGTCTCTGTTTCCTACCACCTTTCTTACAAGCTGACTATACATCTAAGAACACAAACCAGAGAGATCCACATTATAGATGTCCCTGTGGATGCAGGGCTTTAAAGTGCAATATGAGAATTCCCTTTTCAGCTCCATCCTCATCAGCATTGCTTTTTTGTCTTCTTCATGATAGTCATTCTAATAGGGTGTTTTGCATTTCCTGGATAGCTAATTGAGCACTTTCAGGTAGTTCATTGGCCATTGGTACTTTTTTTGAGAACTATCTGTTCAGATCTTTGCCCACTTTTAATTAGATGACTTGGTTTTCATTACAATTTTTTAAAGTTACATATTTTGAATCTTAATCCTGTGTCAGAGGAGTTGTTGGCAAATATTTTTCCCATTCTATATATTATTTATCTCTTTAGTATGTTGATTTTGTTCGTTGGCTGGTGCAGGGATTTCATAGTCTGATATAATTTGTTTTTCTTTTTTGTTGTTTTGTTTTGTTTCCTGGGGTTTTGTTCTATTTACAAAAAATTGTTGCCAATATCAACGTTCTGTACCATTTTTCCAAAGATGTGTTTTGGCAGTTTCATTTTTAGTACTTACATTTTTGTCTCTGATTCATGTCTGAATTGATTTTTTTTTTTTTTTACAAAATGAGAGATAAAGGTAAAGTTTCCATTTTTTACATATCAATATCCAGTTTTTCCAGCTTTGTATCGAAGAGCAATCTTTTCTGCAATTAGGATATATAAATTAGCACAGCTATTAGAATAAGAACACAGAGCTTCTGCAAAAATCTAAAAACAGTATATGGTCAGCCGCCCCACTTTTGTTTATATACCCAAAGGAATTGAAATCAGAGAGCTACCTACATGCCCACGTTTACTACAATATGATTTGGAATAGCTAATGGAAAGAATGCGGTGCCCATCTGCCAAAGAATGGATACAGAATATAAGGTAGGCATACAGAATAAAATATTTAATTATAAAAAACAGTGAAACTTTCTCACTGTGGCAAAATTGATGGAACTGTAGAAAATGATGTCAAGTAAAAATAAGTCAAACAGAAAAATATAGATACTGCTTATATCCTCTTACATGTAGAAGCTAACAATGTTTGTCAGAATATGAAATAGTGATTATTAGATGCTAGGAAGGGTGAAAGGGATGGAAAAGGGAAGGTTGGATGGTGGGTAGCAAAACACAGCAACACAAAAAAACAATTCTGCCATTCTGTAGCATGGTGTGCTGATAACAGTAACCTATTATACATTTTCTGATGAAAACATAATGTATGAGAGGTAGCATCTTCTAAGAGCTTTGATAATCTATTTTTCATCTATATAAAAAGGGCTCAAAATCTACAAACCAAAAAAAAAAGAAAGATAAGGAGAGGAAATTGTTGGTTACCCTCCTTTGATTAGTGGATGTTATATTCACGTGTGAAAATATTACACTGTAATATCATATTCATATGTATAATTATCACATGTTAATAAAAGAAGAAAGTTAAATTTTAAAATCCAAGACTATTGCAAAAAAAATGGATAAAGTAGCACATGAAACCTATGTTTATTTGCTGGTGCTATCATAACAAAAGACCACCTGATTTCTTCAACAAGAAAGTGTATTTCCTCACAGCTTGGGGGATGGAGGTCTAAGTTTCACATGTCAGGAGACTTAGTTTCTCTCTTTGCCTCTCTCCTTGGCTTGAAAAGTCCTGCCTCCTTGGCATCTCCTCAGATATGCCCTATGAATTTCTACGAGTCTGTATATGCAAAAATGTTGACACTTTTGTATCCTTGAGCTTGAGATGGATGGGGTCTTCCTGACTTCTGAAACATTCTTTTTGTTGTTCCTGTACAAAATACCAGGTTTCTTTGTAAAGATAGGGAGTTTTTCAGCAAACAAACCTCTTTGGCCCAATTTTATGCATGATTTTTTTAGGCCAGAGTTCAGGATTTCAAATTTTTCGCTTTCATTTTTAACCAAAATTCTTCTTACAATTTGGCTCCAAGCAGTCACCAGTACCCACTCCATAATCTGAATGTTGGGCTGACTTGAATTTCCCCATCAGATCTGACAGTCCACTACCCTTACTATGAACATTCAAAACATGTCTCAGGACATGAGCAAAATGTAGACACTTTTTTTTTGTCAGAGTGAGACACAAATGGCTTTTAGTCTGACTGTAAATACTGCCTTCACTCCTAACTGAAAACTCTTAAGTTATTGTCTTTATTCTGGTCTTCTGAATAGTAGCCAGAATCACCCACCAAACTTCCCTTACATCATTGTAAGGCTTCTCTGCCCTCCATTTACAAATTTTTCCAAATTCCTCCTGCAAGTAATTCTATTCACATAGAGATATATAGTGATTGCAATGAACTCACTCCTATAATACCTATTTCTTGTACTGATAATGTTTATCATTGGTAGAATACAACGTCTACCACCCACAACTTTAGAAGGGGAGGTTTAGATTAGCTTGTGGTTTCAGGGGATTCAGTTCATGGTTGGCAGGCTATCTAGCAGGAACATTATAGTAGAAAGGCCTACTTAGTAAAAAACTGCTTAGTTCATGGTGGACTTGAAATGGAGCAGAGGAGCAGAGACAAAGAGGAAGTGATGAGGAACCTGCTATAGGACCAATGGTCAGGACAGTGTAATCCATTTAGGTGCACACAGAAGTATGCGTTACTCTTTTCTTTGACAGTTCCCAATCCAATCATGTTAACACAATGTTGCTTAACCTCAGTGAGTAGTATCTGGATTAATTACACCAGAAATAGGGTTTCTTTATTCTCATTTATTGGTTGTATTTTGGGTGAAACTTGTTATACGATGTCAACATGAGCTGTGCTTAGGCATTCTCAACATTTGAGCACGTGTCATCTGTTGAAGTAATTTATAAGATATACATCCTTGGCTGGCTAAATTAGAATGACCATGGCTATCAATCCAAATCTGACTAATACTTATTTCTTATAGTGTTTTAGTACTCAAAAATCCTTCAACGTTATTTTATACAATGATTTCCTAATGGGACCTCCAGAACCAACAGAAAAAGCTTTTACAAAACTCTTCTGAGAGAATTTCTTGAATTATCTCTTACAAACTAGATTTCTAAGTGAACTCAATTTGAAAAGCCTCATAATAAATCATCTGAAAGGTATAATAGTCTGAAATCTGCTAGCATTCCTTTAATGCTTTTTATTCCTCATGAAATTGTCTCAGAGAAGTTTTGTTGAATTACTCGGTGCATAGAGCTAGGAATCAAAATGACAGGCTCTAAATTTAGGTTATTCTAAGTCCTTAATTTTAATCCAATGTTTATTCAATCATCTAGTTTCTGTTCCTTGTTTTATTACAGAAAGAAAAATGCAACAGACTTGTTTTGCAGGTACATATACTGCCCAAAAAGATACTTGTGAGTGTGGGTATGTGCACACATATATGCGTGTTTGTGTCTAAATATTTTTGTCACTCTATACTCTTAACATTACAAACAGTGTTACCTTCTCAGTTTTACAGATGGAGAACCTGAAGTTGGAGACTAATTTACCTCAGACTATAAAGACAGGAAACAGCTGAGATATGAAAAGAAGTCAACTTTGTTTGATTTTAAAATTCCTATTTTGTTTCTCCTTGACATATTACATCATCAAATGATTATGCTCCAATCTGCCTTTATTATTCTTAAGATGTGATTTCCTATCCAGTGCGAATGTAAGTTTTGTCTACACAATAATTTTTTGAAACAAATATTATGCTTATTCAACTTCTTCTCCCTACCTCTCAGATTATCTTCCAGAATGTTTTATGGGTGACCAGATCAAATAGTAGAAGCACCATATAAACTTTTACAATACACTGATAATTTCCAAGTTATTAACACAAAAATTTCAAGAACCTTAAAACAGAACCTACATAACTCTTTCATTTTAGATGTAACTTCCAGCCTCAGTATTTACCTAACTTTACAAACCAATGTTAATCTAGAAAACATTAATACTGAATAACTAATTCATCATTCATAAATGAATTGAAGGGCTATACAGCCTACCAAATCAAAACCAAATCAAGCCATGTAATGAAGGAATAGGGGACACAGCAGGAAGCAACAGCAAAACCCAGAAGAGCAGGCATGACTGTGGCCTATCTGCTATTTTCCCTGTCCACCCATGACATGACAATGTTTCCAACCTTGGCATTATTGATATATAGGGTGAGGAAATTCTTTTTAAAATTATTTTATGCGTAAGATAAAGATTCAGAGGTACCCTGACTCAACCCATTAGACCCCAAAGGTATCTTCTACAAGTCTAGCAATCTAAATTATCCCTATAAATTTTCCTCAAGGACAGAAATTGTTCCTGGCCAAGAACCACTAATCTGGGTCATCTTGATAAAAAAAAAAAAAACACTCAAAGAATTCAGTTACCATCATGTTGCCCAGCTGTATCTAATCAGGGAACAATCTTAGCTACTCTGTGAGGCATTCAGATGTTGGCCTGATCCTTGAGTAGAATACAAAATATTAAATGTGACTATAAAAATGACACCTGTCCTCATTCATAGCCTAGGGCTTGAAGGGTGGAGATGGGAAATTATGTATGTATTTCCTCCATTTGGCCCCTTCTTTCATAAAAGAAGTTTCCTGAAGTATAATAGCAGTCCATATTTCTTCATTTCTATTCTCTTTGAGGAACACTCTCTCTCTCATACATGACATCATTATGAATGATAGTTCCATTTGTGTGCACACATTAGCCACATTAGAAAGTTTAACATCATGTGATTTTTCAAACTTACATACTACTACTTTCTTGCTCTTTGGCATTAATTTTACATTTATAAGATTGTGAGAATCTTTTTTATGATTTCCACATATTTTTCCATTATATTTCTAACTTACTAAAAACATTTAAAGTCAATACTTCATTGAAATTTGGATATTTTTATACTCTAACATGAGGCTTTCAGCACAACAAGGTGAATTTGATAGTAACAGTCAAAATACATTCTGTACAATGTGAAAATGACCTGCCAAAGAGGGAAATGTTTGGTACAAGGAGATATGTCTCTATTAATCCAGAAAGAACATTTTAAACTCTTTGCAGAACTACTTGTTGTAAAAAATATTCATCCTGGGCCAGAGATTTAGCTCAGTAGTTCCATAGCCTGCCTCCCAAGCGCAAGGTCCTGAGTTCAATCCCCAGAAACCACATACAATGCTGGGCGTGGAGACTCACGCCCACCAGCAATCAATACCACATACCACAGTGCCTGGCGTGGTGGCTCAAGCCTGTAATCCCAGCACTCGGGAGGCAGAGACAGGAGGATTGCTGAGTTCGAGGCTTGTCTGGGCTACATAGTGAGCTCAGAGCCAGCCTGAACTACAAAGCAAGACCCTGTCTCAAAAAAAAAAAAAAATTCATCCTAACACATACTTTTAATTGTTCTTTAATGTTTAGAGAAAACAAACATGTCCAACATGTTTCGGTGGTTTCTTCAGTTTAAATGTCAAATAAAATATTTAAGTAATATAGAAGATAAATTTCTTTTAAAAAATACTGTACCTGAAGTTTTTGAATAAATTAACATAAATACAACTTTATGAATTGTCTTGAATTTTTGTTAACTTAAGATAAATGTGATCTGGTTAAATGTAAATACATGTTCATTTCTAAGATGAATTTTTAAATGGTAAATCTATGTGTAAAAATGTTTCTTACAAGGCTATTCTTTTTCTTGAATAGCTTGTAATTGGTAGGTAAAAAATACATACCTGCAAAATGGTACATATATAGATATGTACATAACTATATATACAGATGTATATACATAAAAAGTTACATGATTTGCATATGTTCAGGTACACAGACACATACACGGGAATTTATAAAAAGGAGTATGACGGTGCTATAGTTTGCACTGGACACCCCCAAAGGTCCAAGTGTTAACGGCATGGTCCTCACGTGATTCTATTAAGGTGGGATCTTTATTTATTCATTCATTCATTCATTATTTTTTGTTTGTTTGTTTGTTTGAGATAGGGTCTCGCTTTGTAGTTCAGGCTGGCCCTGAGCTCACTATGTAACCCAGGCAAGTCTCGAACTCAGCAGTCCTCCTGCCTCTGCCTCCTGAGAGTGCTGAGATTACTGGCGTGATATACCACGCCGGCAAGACTGTGGGATCTTTAAGAGGGGTGCACTGCTAGTAGAGTGTGGAGTCCTGGGGGTGGATTTGAAGTCAACTCATCTTTCCTACCCATCCACATGGTGAACAGGCCTTGTGCATTGCCATATGCTGCCACTGGGGGCGCTGTGCAGCCAGGGCACGAAGACATGAGAACAGCCCAGAACAGACTGAAGCCTCTGAAACTGAGCCAAAGTAAACACATCCTCTTCCACGTGTGTGTGGGTGTGCGTGCGTGCGTGCATGTGAGTTTCTTGTGGAATGGATGCAGGGAGCACTGAGCTATATTCTCAGCCCTTTTATTATTATTATTTTAGTTTGAGACAGCCCCACTGTATCAACCAGGCTGGCCTCCAGCCCCAGGTGTACTGTCCTCCCGATCACCCTTCTCTGTTAGCAGCGATGACAGGCGTGGGCGCCACACTCGGCAAGCTGTCCTCTTCCTAAGTTGATCCACTTTCTGTATTTTATTATAGTAACAGAAAGCTGGATAACAAAATGTCATGATTATTGGACATCTATGGCTGAATCTCACCAAAGATAGGTTTATTTTTTAAGCAAACTTTTTTTTAGTTACTTTTTATTAATGTATATTTGAGACACATAATAAATGCGTTCACCTTGGGGAATTGCTACATCTACATAGCACTATTCTATGCTTCTTGACAATAATATGAATCTTTGGGGTTTAACATTGGCCAACGCTGACAAAATCAGGGGCACAATTCCTCACCCACTCTTAGCTCATCGCTTAGCTGCATGCATGGGCTCCAGAAGAAGATAGTGAGACTTTGGGGGACTCCAAAGGATTTACAATGATACATTGCCCATGGACCCGAGGCCTTACCACTCTAGCTGTAATTATGCACAGTTTTTTTTAAATGTAGACATTTGGAAATAATTTCTTTATTCTACCTGTGACAGGCTAATGACATTGGATATAGAATGTTAGATCTTCAGACCGAATAGTAACTATTACCACTGAACATCTCTTCACAACGGATTATTTTTTGTCTCATGCAGATGTACCAAGTTTTACCTTCTTCAGAAACTAAACTTTAAGTCATTTGAAAAGAATAAAGAACACAAGCATTGAGTGGCACAGAACAGTGGCACTGAGAGAGAGTTCTAATGTGTCTAGATCTATATCCGACTTATCCTGCTAATTTGAGTATTTTATCAGACTGTCAAAGGATTCACTGCTATGAATTTGCCAGCCTATTGGTAATTCCACGACATCAGTTAGACTTATTCTCAGCATTCCTCGCTGCTGAGTTTGGATTTGGGTTTTGAGATCTAGGTCATTTATTTGCTCCTTACTTTTTAACTTCCATAATCTTCTTGTACATCTTCTCTCCCATTCTTTCATAGGTTATTTTAACACAAACCCATCACTACAAGTTTAGAATGATTTCAGGAAAGAATTCATGTAGATTTGTAAAATAATCTTCCACTTTAACAAAGGAATGCTGTTTTAAACTTAGGTGACATGCATTTAACTATACAAACTTTGTGTATCACATTTGTGCAAATACTGCACGGCTTCTCTAATGTGAAGAACTGAAAGTGTAAGTGAGGCCCAGAAGGTAGGATAGGTGTTGTGAAACAGGGAGAAAATGTTCAAAAGGAGAGAGGAACTAGGGAGGAAAAGCAGAGGAAAACCAAGAAGGGAAAGCAAAAATTTGATGGTAAAAAGAAAAAAATGGAAACAAAGCTTGTATACATGTGGCAGGGTACAAGTGTTGAGGAGAGGAAATGAGACTTGAAAAAAAAAAATCAAGATAATGCCAGACATGGTGGCTCATGCCTGTCATCCCAGCACTCGGGAGGCAGAGACAGGAGGATTGCTGAGTTCGCGGTGGCTTGCCTGGGCACCATAGTGAGCTCAGGGCCAGCCTGAACTACAAAGCGAGACCCTGTCTCAAAAAGCGAAAAAAAAAAAAAAATCAAGATATAGCAGGTACAGGTAGGTACAATTCTCAATGATAAATGTGATCATAATCTATACCTACTATGTACCAATAAACTCAGTAAGGAAATAAATACACTGGTGTGACATGATTTGACAGTGTTTTATAAGAATGGTCCATTTCCAAGTCTAGCTAACGATAATTAGAAGCTTAAAGATCTTATCAGTTTTCCTAAACCATGGCCAAAATAATTTTATGGTTTCTTATTCCAGATAAGAGAAGACCTAATCTGTCAATTAAGCCTCACTATCTTTGTCTCTACTTCTCTCTTCCAGTGTTTCTCTTTTCCCCTTGTTTGTCCTCCACCCTTCTTTTGAGTTATAAAAACAGATACAGTACAAAATTAAATTACAAATCTTCAGCCTAATTCTTTTTGTTGTTAGGACATGTTTGCATTAGATGATATTTACTTAAACTTTTTATCTGACTAAAGGATAAAGCAGGTAACAAATGTACTGATCCTTTCTTTTTTTCTTTCTTTTGTTTTTGCTATTTTCATTATAAATGATCTTCCTGAAATAAACAACAGATTTTCTTTTGGTCTGTATTTTACTAAAAGAGTAGTCACTTAAATGTTTCGCTTTTATCCCTTGTAGATTAGTTTCCCATCCCCCAAGTAGGCGCTGAAACTGAATCCCATCCTTGTTGAAGAGACAAAGGAGCCCCTTTGCCAGGGCCCCTCCCCACTTCCGCGTTCACTCTGGCCCCAGGTAGATCCTGAGTTACTGGGGTTTTCATTTCTCTCGTGGTTTGGGGCACCTGAGGAATCTGTTGTCTTTTTCCTTGTCTTTACTCTCTTCCTTTAGTTCAGGTGCCATGTCATATATTCTTTGTTAAGTTTTCTACAGCATCTCTAAGTGCTGGAGGGTTTAATTCTGGAGGGTTGTCAGGTTTTATTATGTCATAAGCCTGGGACCAGCAGTTCTGCACCATCTTAACTTGAAGGCTGGAAGTCAAGGCTGTTTTTCTCATCACTGAGGCCTGTTTTGGAATTGTGGTTGACGTGAATGTGACTCAAATAAGTTTCCCCGTGGAACCATGGCCTTGCACAGCTCCGGGCATGAACATCACGTGGAAATGACACTTGCGCAGAGCAAGTGCGGAACGTATCTAAGTCAAACACTGGCTAAAGGAAGACCCGAGGCTAACATTTGGGGTCAGTAGTTCTTAGCCCTGCACCTCTTCTACACACTGCCTGAATGTTCCTTTCTTCACAAGTACATGGATTTTGGCTTTTGAAATAGATCGTGCAGAAGCAACAAACAAAAATCCAGTATTTTTGGACAGAAGACAAATTTTTGACCGGTGATTCTGACACTTAGAAAATTCTGTAATATAATCAAGCAAACCACGATGTGCTTTGGTCCAACTTTTTTTTTCTAATTTGTGAGACAATGGCTACATCCACCTCCTTTATGTTGTTTTGATAAGTAGACCTACGATACCCAAAATATATTTACAAAATTTTACATGGAAAATACACTCAATAATGATCTATTTTATGTCAAATTCTGTATAAGTAGTAAAAGTTGCTTTTAGCCTTTACTATAACTATTACTGAAAACAATGCCTTTTCAGACACATTTCTCAACCAGTACTATGTGCATTGGTCAGCTTTCTCCTCACTGGGACATAGACCAGACACTCATAATTGAAAGAAAGATTTAATTGGGCTTGTACTGTTGGAGCATTCGATCCAAAACAGGTTAACTTCAAGGCAGAAACATCATTGCAGAAGGGCACAGGATAGCCACACAGAGCAGCTCACTCATGGGGGACGGGGGCAAGGAAAAGGGGAGGAACTGCCCAGATGTCTTCCCTGAGGCCACGCCTCCATGACACGCCCACACACATCTCAAAGGGTGCTTTTTCTTTTTAATTGAATTCTTTACTGGTACATTTTATATACAGTTCACAATCACACTCAACACTGGGGAATTTGTACCAGTATATGACACGAGTTAATTTTCATTTTACTCATATCCCTACCCACCCTACAAGCCCCCACCCTCTATATACACGTGTTTTCTTTTTCTTTTCAAATCATATTTATTCTTTCCCCTCATCACTTTCCCCTACCACATTCCCTTTGAACATTTCCTATGTCACAAAATGTATCACACATTCTAGAACTCATTTACATCTGCAGGTTCTCATACCAGGGAAAAGATATGGTATTTACATATCTGTGACCTATTTATTTCACTTATAAGTGTGTCCTCAGGGTGTGTCCATTTGCACATAAATGACTGAAATGTGTCATTCTTTATGGCAGAGTAATATTCCATTTTATAACAAAAGAAAGCCACATCCTCTTTCACCAGTCTCCAGTTGATAGGCATCTGAGTTGTTTCCAAGATTGGGCTATCACAAACCGAGCTGCTATGAACATGGGTGTACATACGTCTTTATGCTCCTTTAATTCCCTCCATGAATCTCAAAGGCTGTCAAGCTCACAGAA
This sequence comes from Thryonomys swinderianus, assembly GCA_004025085.1. NCBI lineage: Eukaryota > Metazoa > Chordata > Mammalia > Rodentia > Thryonomyidae > Thryonomys > Thryonomys swinderianus. The sequence goes on along the minus strand of PVIC010010250.1, from coordinate 23,537 downwards.
TACCTTCCCCATCACGATGTATCTTTTATAAACAGCTACACTTCACAAAGGCTTTCATCCAACTGTTGGCGGTGTCCTGGTTCCTTTTCTCACTCATTAAAATGTACATAAAGATATTCTTGTGCCTGCTTTGGACTGTACTTTTGCTCTCTCAGCATTTTGCATCAAAGCCTCTTAAAGGTTTCTTGTTTTCTGTATTCTGAATAGTATTCTCAAAGATATTTCAGGAGATACAATTTTTGCTCTGATTTCTTGACTTACTCAGTCTAATGCAGGCCATGCTCACTCCCCCAGAAGAACAAAATGATGCTCAAGTTCCCTGGTCTCCTTCTAAGGTTGGTGGGTGGAGTTTGCTCATTTGACTAGTCCTCCACAGGGCATTCAAGGGGAAGGAAAATCAGTGTTTACTTTATAACAAAATTATTGATTTTCTTTCCTAAACCTCTTTCAATAAAACTTGCGAACCTGTTCTCTCTTGTCCTACACAACACTATTGGCTTAAAGACCTTTGTAGATTTATTTTTCTCTATAACAGGTAACTGCCTCTTTCATGGTCAAAATAGCACTGTGACTCTTGTTGGAGAATAAGCAGGACCTGCTTTGATTCTGTGATCTTTCATCTTGCTTGGCTTTTATCAAACTGCCTCTGCCACAGGCCATCAGAGTCATCTGATCCCCACCTCCCATTCTGGATCTTTCTGTCGTTCCTTGTGCTGAGGCTTTTAATCTCAGGGTGCTACATCCTCTCCAGCGGCTCTTCTCAATAGCCACACGTTTCCCACTTGGATATTTGTAATGTAGCTGTTTTTCACTTCTAACTGCTAATATGGCTTTTGTCATTTTTTTTAACATGGATGTGAAATGCATAGAAAAACATTTTAATAGCTTCTCATGATCCTTTCATAAAGTCTCCTATTGCAGGCAATATATTCAAGAATGAATTAAATTGTATGTTATTCATTTATTCACTGCTTTATGTTTTACAAAGCGTTCTCAAATAGATAATTTGTTTTATCTCCTTTATATTCCTAAGGCACATAGAACAGGTTCTAAAGAATGGTTTTTAATGCCTTTTAAAGATAAAGAAACCGTAACTCAGGGGTTTCTGCCCCACAGCAGAGCACTCCTAAATAATAGCTGCAACTGACATTGAAGTTCATACACTCTGACTCTTTACCCTCTATGATCCATATTATACTAGTCACTGCACATCCCCATTGTGAAGTACATGCTTTAAAAATTTGAATAGTGAGATAATCAGGACAGATTCTCAACATAAAATATATCCCAAGTAGGCTTCAAACTACAGACTTGGCATGATACAGCAGTGAAATGCGAGAGATTTGAAAGCAAGCAGAAAATGCTGGACTTGGAATTCAGATTCAATTAATCACCAAGTTACCTTGTGCATATCCAAGTATATCCATGAATGCTTGCTTCAGAAACAGACTGAATGCAAGCTATCCACATAGACAATAATTTACAAGAGTGGCTTACTATGGTTACTCACAAAGTCAGGCGTGGAAGAGTGCAAAACGTCAATGAACACACCAGGGAATCCAAGGAGTCCAGCCAAAGGCCAGGAGCTCAAAGTAGTGTCCAGTGTGAGTCCATATGGGGAGGCTGAAGGCTCTTTGCTGCAGGCTGAAGTCTGCACTGGAAGTGAGGAGAAGAAACAGAAGTGAGCTACTTTTCTTCTGTTTTATATCATTCTGGTGACAACTTTCACTACGGTGGGATTTTCACACCCAGACAATGCTGTGTCAATTTAGTTGGTTGTTTCTTACCCAAGTTTACACAGTCAGTTAACTCTCACACTAAGATACCCAGCTAATAGTACCTGAGACACAGAAGTTATTGTGGGAACTTGATTAAAAATGTGAAGAGCTAAGCATGGTATCGAGCAAGTAGAAAGCAATCAGCAAGGGGTGATAGAGTCATATTATACTTCTCTTTAGACTTTTTACTTCCCTGATGTGTTGATCAACATTTTGCACTCTTCCACACCTGATTTTGTGAATGAGCACAGTGACAAACCTTGTCAACCTGTTTTGAACTCTGAGTTATATATCATCTCATTCGCATGAGATTCTACATCTAACTTCCCCATAAACTGTCTCCTTTTAAATCATAAGAGATCATGATTGTAAAGAAATTGTGAGGTATCTCAATCAATAGCTTCAACAAGAACACTTGTCACAAGCAGGTCAACCGGTTGCAGCAGGGAGAGAGAAAACTGGTACAAACTTCAAATACAGGCTGGCACGAGAGCATATGCTTTTCATAAGGGATACGAGTCTTTATGAAAGTAAATTCAGCTTAGTCCACTTCATTATGTTATGATGCAGAAGGTTCTGCATGATTCTGAACAAGGGGAGTAGATGCTGAAACCCTGTATTTTGAACTCCCTCCCCCCATTTTACCTTAATTAAAGGTTGTAAAAATTCCCCTTTTAAAATCTCTCTGTTATCCCAAACATTTAACTGAAACACTCTCATGTGAAGCAAGTTCAAAGCAATAGGGGATTTTCTTCAGTAGCTCTGAAGCACACTTCCATTATTGCTGCTTCTTTCTCTGTTCTTCCTGATGTTTTACCTGTTTTTCTTTCTTTCCTGAGCCTTAATCTAATTTCAACTGTAACTGTACTTAATGGTCTCTAGTTCTAGTTGCTCAGATTAAGACTTCAGTAGGATCACTGTGTAAGTCATTGGCTTTTAAGTGTTTTATCCATAAGCTATAAATAGAAATTTACATCAAGAAGCACACATAAATCCACATACATGCATAAACATGCACATAACACCGAAGCTAAAACTTTAAGGACCTTTGCATACTATATGCATTCAAATTTATATCTACTCTTATCTTCTACTTCTTTTACTTAGTTGTTTGCCTCTAATTTGATGTAATATTATTAATAAATCAGAAAGCATTTTGAAAAAATTCTAAATTGAGGAATAGAAACAAAGATGTTCACTTTAATGTGAATGTTTATTTTGGGACTGCAAATTACTGAATGATCGACATTTTCTCTTATACAGTTCTTTATTACTAAAATGTTTAATGTCATTATTTAAAAACTAAATGTCAATCAGAAGAAAGCATTAGAATTTGAAGACCATAATAAGATCTATATAATTATATATAATATGATTATAATATTTTTATTATTTTATTATTTTAATTAATATATTAATATAGAGTTGTTGACATACTAATTATATCATATTTATTATAATTATATTGATTTAATTTAGTTATATTAGACACTATATTATATTATTATAATTGTATTAATACATAGCATATTAATATATGATAAACATTAATATATTAATGTGTTAATATTTTATTAATAGTTGTTATTATAATTATATATAATTATAATAAATATATATAATTCTTGTTACTAACCTAATAAAGATGAGGTTGAACATGCCTAAAAAAATACTAATTTAGCTGGGCATGGTGGCTCACGTCTGTAGTCCCAGCACTCAGGAGGCAGAGACAGGAGGATTGCTGAATTCACAGCTTGCCTGGGCTACATAGTGAGGTGAGGGCCAGCCTGAACTACAAAGCGAGACCCTGTCTCAAAAAAAAAAAAAAAATATATATATATATATATATATATACATATATATATACATATATATATGTATGTATACACACACATATTAATTTATTGGGGGGGGGAGAAAGGAAACTTCTTAGGAGACCAGGAGCAGAAAACCAGTTGATGAAAATCACGAGACCACCTTATTTATTACTCTTTCCTCTCATCACAGAGCCATGAGTTGGAAATAGTTTAGTAGTGCAGAAATGTTTACTACAAATTATTAAGATGCAAACAAAAGTAAATAAATATATCATCTAGTATCATAAAACCAAAGAAAATGACAGAGATCCAAGATAAATCTCAATTTAATAAGCTCTTCTAAAATGCTGGTTAACCTTAATTTTCAATTTGGTTGGCCTACAATCCATCCAGGCTATTAACAAAGTTCTCTTCTGGGTGTGCCTGATGGAAATGGAGGCATCACCTTGGGTCTTTATCTGGCCCCTGGCCTCTTCCTCCCTGGCTCAGATTCTCTGCTCCATTTCCTGGTCACACACAATAAGCAGTTCAGCTGCACCACTCTTCAGCCGGGGTTCTCTTGCCTTACTGCTGGGACCATGGACTGACTCCTCCGAAATCGTGAGCCAAATACATCTTTTCTCCTTCAAATTGCAATTGTCAAATATGTTATTCAAAAAATAGGACAGCTTACTAATACCTATGATATCTCATGTAACAGGTCACCATTTCTAGTGAAAGTCACAGCCAAAGTTTCAATTTTAGGAGCTTCCATGTATTTTCATACATACAAGCTCAGTTTCTCCAATAATTCTGATGTTCATAAAAATGCTAATTCTGTTTGCCTTTCTTATTTAGCTAGATTTATCTACACTCCTCCCTTACCTATCTGAAACTTGAGCAGACATGTGTCACCCAATTGCCCACATGTCATATAATGTTTATATCCATTCTTTCTCTTCAACAAAAATAATTAAAGAGTCTAGATTGTCTAGTTGTCTTTAGTCTAATAAGTCTATGGTACCATTTGGTCCAAGCTACTAGTATAGGCTATTAGGAAGAACATGTTTTTGTTTTTGTTTTGTTTTGTTGTTTTGTTTTAAACAGGGAAGATTATAAAACAGGCAGACAGGATAAGAATTAACCCCATAGACAGGACTCATTGGAGGATGAACATATCACCTAATGGTACAGAGGTTCTTTCACCAAATCAGTGACAATACACACATAGTATTCAACACATACTAAGAAGAGAAAAAATAACTAAGCAGCTCTTTGACAAATGGTTTGCTTTCCTTCACTTCCATTTTCACCAATTGCAGCCCACATATGTGCAAAATTACTCATTAGCAGCTGTCATTTCTCTCTCTTAAAGCAAGTCCCAAAGAAAACAGTGCTACAAAATTAAAGAAAACTTTTTTTTAAATTTTAGGTTGTTTCTGAGATTTGATGATAAGAAAATATATGTCATCTATCTATAAAGCCATTTACTATTACTTCTAGACACATTGGCTGCAGAAAATATTTCAGACCAAAAAAATGAAATCACTAAAAATATTCAGCAGCAGAACACTTTTTTTGGGTGGGAATGGGTTTTTTTCCCATCTTTTTAAGCCATAAACTCCAATTCACATCAAAGGTGACAGATGGAGAAACAAAGGCCCCAGTAATCTATTTTCCTGAATGGGACATTGTATTCTGCTATATTATAATAAAAATGGTCATCACACCAGAGTTAATATTCCACCAATTTTTTTCTTTGAAAACTTTACCTTCTTGACGCAGGAGAGTTAAGGCCTAACTCCCCACCTGAAACGCGAGTTCGTGTTCTCTAAAAATCGAAGAATGAATTTTAGGAACAACGGAGGTTTGAGTAGGAAAATTTTATTGAGAGAGAAAGCTTCTGCCTTAAGAGAGACAGAAGGGGGGCCCGGAAAGTGGGTAACCCCAGGATTGCTTTCTTTAGGGGGATTTTATGGACCAAAATCACGAGGTGGGGTGGGTTTAAAAGTGGGAGCCACCAATGAGATCTTTAAAAAGGTAGATAGGTTATAACAATCAAACAGGAATTTTGACTCTAACTCTTTTCCGGGGAGGTGGGTTAAGGTATCAGCCTTTTACCCCAGGAGGTTGGAGCCTTCTTTAGAATATCTGATGGCTCCTTGTTTGGAATTTTAATGAGCTATTTATCTTATATGGGTGGGGTAGCTTTTCTCCCCAGCAGCAGTAACCTCCAAGTTGGTTTTTTGGTTTTCTTTTAGGGGCCAGTCCTATCTATCTGCTTACATATGTCTAGCTGGCTTTTCTACCTATAATATTCTCACTTCAGCCTCTTAATACTTGTGTTAATCCATGGTGAGAAACATCTTTTTTAAAAACAACATGAATGGGCTGAAAGAGATTTATTTCCAGATATTTTATTCAACTCAACTCTTTTAACAATATCCAAAGTTATTTGAAAAGAATGACATAAAACTAGCTCCTGAGCTTGTCTTTTGTTACCTCCAGGTTTTACACTGCTCAGTCCCCTGAAAATGTGTTACTATTTCCTGACCAATGTGCGATTCTGTTGGGATATGTGCTAATAGAGTGAGAATTGCTTCACACCTACTTTCCATATGTCTACAAGAAATATTTTTAATTCCACTTCTATAAACAGAACAAATGTTGGAGGAAAGGGTGATAAACTACCTGCAGAATTGTTTGATGAGGAGGGACATGAGAAACAAATTGATTTATTCTCCCTTCATGTCTCATTCCCCCAAAACAAAAGAGAAAATCTGAGTGTGTCAATTTAATTTTTGGCAATATATTGCTCAAAAAAAATCTTTGTTGTGTCTAAATTTAGCAGGTGACAATGAATAATTGACTTGGAACTTTGTTCATGATTTTCCATTCATATTAAATAAATATCCTTCAATTGATCTTCTGGTCTTGTAAGCAAAAAGTTCCCGGCCCTTATCTTCACACACAAGTACAGAAAGGCATTAAAAGTGATTTTATGAGGTGGTCCTTACAAATCCTTTGTCATGCACAAAGACATATGCATATTTCTTTGTCTTATATGGTACTCCTATAAGGCAGCTCTCACAAAACTCTATCCACTTCACAGTCTGCCATGCCTTTAACACAACAAATCATATACCATACTGATTTACCAAGTTATGGCCAGTAACTTTTAGTTCCCTAGTCCCCAGGCTGCCATAATTCTTTTTCTTAGAGAGGGCTGGGGGCTGAACACAGGGCCTTGGGTGTATGAGCAAATGCTCTATTGTGGAGCTTCACACTCCATGCACATCTTACCACATTTCCCTGAGGTCAGAGGTAATGAGAAGAGGTCAGAAATGTCTAGAATTGGGCCAGAGATTTAGCTCAGTGGTTCCGGCACCTGCCTAGCAAGCACCAAGTCCTGAGTTTGATCCCCAGTAACCACATACAACAATGCTAGGCGTGGTGACTCACACCCACCAGCAAACAATACCACAGACCACAGTGCCAGGTGTGGTGGCTCACGCCTATAATCCCAGCACTCAGGAGGCAGAGAAAGGAGGATTGCTGAGTTCGAGGCTTGCCTGGGCTACATAATGAGCTCAGGGCCAGCCTGAACTACAAAGCCAGAACCTGTTTCAAAAAAGAAAAAAAAAAGTCTAGAATCCTCCATGTTCAGAAATGAGGACGACTCTTCCAGAGTTATATTTTAAAACACGGGGCCAGTATTTTATTAAAATTAAATGAGTACAATGTCTATTCAGTATGAACATATTCTAGAATAAAAACTTTACATATTCAAATTAAATATTAATACAAAATTGAAATTCAGATTGAGCATAAATTACATGACTTTTCAAACAAGTCATGTCATCACCTATTATGTCTGATAACATTTTTATTAGGTTCTTATCATAAAAGAATTCAAAACATACCAAACATCAGCTCCAATTCTGTATGCAAGTTACTAAACCAGCTTCATTCTTCAGGCTAAAAACGTTCACCTTGAAGATCTGCAGCTAAACTATTAGTTTCCCTAGAGAAAAGCCTCCATTTCATATGCAGAAAGGCAGAACAAAGTTGATGTTTTTAAACTGCGTAATCTAAAACTTCGTGAGGAAAATCAATCAATTAGTATATTTAATGTAAAAAGCTTCAAATTGAATTAATCAAGATAATATTTCTTTGTGTGTTTGCCTGTGTATGTGTGGGCACATGAATGCTTAGATAACTTGAAAAATGTGTAGAATTGATTTTATTTTAAGAAATGATATAATTATTGTTCTAAAGACAGCATACCTCTATAATATACTATTCTTGCCAAGGCAATTTGGATTTCCACAGCTATTATCTCACTGTAAGAGTTTATTGTAGCCCTGCTTTTCAGATGAACAAAAAGACTCCTAGAGAGTTGAAAGAATTTCCAGCAAAAGATAGCTAATTAATTATGTATGATGGACTAAAATCTTGCCGCTGTTTTATGTCTCTTTGGCCCAAAAGATTTGTGGGAATTCATCCAAAGACTACAGTAGCTACAGCAAGATGCACAGTACCTATATTCATCATCAGTGAAGTAAACTCTGAGCTAAAGTCTATAATAATTCATAAGAATGCTTGATAATCACCGAGATAAACTCCACTCATAATTTAGGGTCTCTTCCTTTTGGCATTTTTTATTAAAATATTAGAATCCTTATTTAACCATCAATACTTTACAGATCATAAAGAAAATTGGGAATTATGGACATTCAAGTGGAAATAAGTATTTTTCAAGAAAGCAGTATTGAACAAAATCATCATTTGTGGACTAAAGAATAAAAATAACAAGTGTTGCTTGTTTCCCTACCATGTGTCTACTTTAGAAGCTGTCAAATTGTTCATCAATTTGAAATTTGTAAATCATAGGGCTAAAACACATCTTTCTTTACCCACGATATCAGAGATAACATAAATAAAATCACCACTGATTCAGGAATGCAGATACCATTTTTAATGGCTTCAGCCATTTAACCACAATTGATTATCTTATATCACTTTTCAGAGTTTCTTTTAGTTTTCATATCATGTCAAACCCAATTTTAATGACCATGTTTGCAGTGCATAATGATTGCAGTCATTTTGGGAAATCAGTACATGTACAGGACACATTTTAATTCCTTTAAGCACCTCCCCCCTCTCCCTCCCTCTCACTCTAGCTCTTAATCTCCATGTCCTTTGCAAAAGGCTCATGCCATTTAAAAAAATATGTATAATTATTTGACTTTTCAACAACATTCTGAGGTGTGAGTCTTTGTCATTCACAGATGATGAATTGGAATAAGGAATTTAATCCAACAATTAAAAAACTACCAAAGACAAAACATAATGCAACCACAGGCCCGTGCTTTTCCACTCAGTGATCCATTTGCTTAGGTCTATAGGTGATCACTCTGTTTAAGAGTATGGAACACACGTGTCCCACAAGGAAAAGTTTCACCCTTATTTGAAGAAGAGATGACTTAAGCATCAGGAAAGTAGAGAATTGTCACCTGTTTTAGCCATCATCACATCACAGAGCTAGAAGAGGCTGATTCTGTCAATCTCTTTGAATGAAAACTGGACAATAAGTGACATCTAATCAAGAGGATGGGCAAAATCAATACAAACCCAGCACATTGGCAGCAAACAAATTTTTAGCCCTATTGTCAATAAACTATTGCACAGTCTTCTTATAATGTCCTAGTCAGAAAGTTATAGTGAGACAATTCATTCTGTACACCCAGGGGGGAATATAGTTCCACGGGGATATAAGTTAAGTGGTATTACTGCTATCAACTTCAGATTCAAAGTCATTCATTCAAAAGCCACTTTTGTGCCTCTTATATATTGGGTGCTGGCTAAGGTATAAATAGAAAGAAAGAAAAATGGGTGTTTTCCCCTTGAATAAGCTCTCACTATCTACAGAAAACTGACAGTAAGACAAGAAAATAGAGTAGGTAGCAGAACTTTGCATACAATACATAAGATGCATTTAATTTAGCTTCAAGGTATAGAGTTGGAGTAAGTCAGAGAAGTCTTACTTGATTTGCTAAGATTGAAACTGTTTTTGAAGCCTTGCCAGTATTTAGTTAGGTGGGGAAGGAATGGTGCCTGGCAGCATGGAAATGGAGAAAACAAGATGTTCCACACAGAGGAATCTCCAAGGAAGGAGACATGGCATCATGGGTAGCAAAGCACAGAACCCTGGGGAGATGGCACTCGTAAGGAAGACCATGCCTTTGTCTAGTAACCAAGGCATGGTTACTGAAACAGAATACAGCACTAACTACTCACATAAAATAGAACCAAGTTTGGTAAAAGGCAATGCATTATTTAATTCTGCACCATTTTCTCAAGTAGGCAAGCAGAAGATTTGAATCCTCACTTTCTGAATAATCTCTGTATCATTCTCAGTCTCTCATCTGTTAAAAACTGTCAACAATAGACTGGATCTCTGATATCAGCCTGGCACTGTGTTCAGAAATTTAGAATACTGGCCACTATTTTCAAGAATATTGCAGCAGAAATATAATTAAATGAATATAGTAAATAAATTAGCATAGTAAAGTCCTGGAATTCCCTTTATAGATCATAGGAGTAGAAACAACAGGATTGTCATTTTATGACACAGTCAGCAAAAGCCACGGGAGAAGGCAGCACTTGCGTTGAGCTCCACATTCATAGTTAACAGTAACTGAATGCCTCCTTTGTTGCTAGGCACAGGTCCTCTAGGAAATGTTATGCCATTTAAACCTCACAATAAATGTGTAAGTAGTTTGAGCTTTTCCTGCTTTAATAGCCCAGAAAACAGGGCTCAACAAGGAAAAATAAAAAAAAAAAACTTGGCAAAATTAACAGGCATAGAAGAACAGAGATTTAAATGTATAATACCTTTTGAAATAAGAGTTGATCTTGCAAATACAGGGGGAAGAACACTTGGGGTAGAGACGGTCTAAGTCTGCAGTGTCCCGGAGGCCCCAGGACTGCCAGGCAGTTTCTGCCTTGCCTATTTGCTTTGCATTATTCTTATTTCCAGTAAAACCTCAGCGGGTCACTGGATCAACAGCTGACAAGAGACACAGGCACAAAGTTGCTGCTTTCTTCACGGACAAGTGCAGGTGTCTGTTTCAACAAACTTATCTGATGCTCCCTTTCTTGCTTTCCTCATGAACATTTTCAAAACATTTCAATTGTTCTTAAAATTACAAAAGAATTTAAAAGTTAATGTTTATAATTAAATAAAAGTTTGTGAGGCTTAGCATGATGAGTTACACTGGGAATGGGAGGGTTGGGAAGCACAAGACTTAATGCTACAAGGAGACAGCCTTCAGCAAACCTGGGTATGTGAATCACACTTCTAGTTATTTCCACCTTTCTAATACCTACTAAACTGTAGAGATTCAATGAAGTTTTATGAATTTAGGTTCATTTCCATCAAAGCTGTTACTAAGAAACTATTGTATTTTTTGTCTCAAATACAGTACTCTGGGTATAAAAGGATCTATAAAAGGTGAGGATATGCAAACTGGAAAACCCATGTGTTTCACAGGACATAAGCATCATTTCTGCACTTTCTGACTTGGGTCACCCTCATCCACATTAAAGAACAAAGAGAACAAAACAGTAAGAACACAAGTTCTTCCAAACACAATTCCCTCCTTAGAGCATATCTCTTGCATTGTGATTCTCGCATTGTGATCTACAAGTTTGTAAGTTGCGATTACAAATGTGAAGTTCACATGCATAATAAACAGGTCTGAAAAATTATGAACAATTTAATAATGGATACCACCTTGCCCCTTCTCTTAGAAAGTAAAGTCTCTAGTGAAAAAGTGTATTGAAAAATAGGATTCAGAATATGCTAATCCAGACGATTCAAAGTTACAGTTTCCTTTAATGACAAAGACCAGATTCCAAATATATGCATGTGTCCTTTTGAATAAGGGTATTTTATCTGGAAAATCTTGAATGAATATGATGAAAACCTGTATGAGTTGGCTGTTAAAGTCTCATTTTTTTAAGTTTCTAATCTTTTCAGTCAGTGGGAATGTAAGTCTTTGTAAAATACCCCTAAGGAATGCGATCATCAAAATGCATTGGATTCTTCCTGTTGCCAGAGAGTGTGCCACTTGTTGATGATAATAAGATTAAAAATAAATAAAATCAAAGTTACTGATCTAAGGAAACTCCCAGAGCATCAAGAACACCAGAAAATAAATAGGTACAATAAAATATGCAGAAGATTAAAATTCAGCTATGAACTATTAAGGAAGCAACAGATGGTTTGGAAACGTTGCAAAGAGATCAGAGACAGGGCTTAGCAAGGACCTGGAAGAATGGGGTTTTATTTCTGTGTGGGGTGGGGGTGGGGGGACCACTCTGCAGGGCTTAATCTCTGTTGTTTTAATGAAAATAAAATCGAATGATCACAAAATAGCAAACAGCATACTTATTTAAAGGAAAACCTTCTATAAAGATGAAACTGGAGGCTTCTGAGAAAACACAGGAACTCGAGAGCGTTTGATTCCTTGGGTTTACTGACAGACACACGAAGTGCAAGGGCGAAATGTGGTGAGAAAGGGACCACAGAGAGATACAGGGGCTGAGCAGCCTTCCTGAGAGCAGAGGCAGACAGATGCCAGCCAGACTGATGCTTTACAATTTATAGCAGGGGACACTACTCTCTATTAGAAGGTCCTGCCTATACACCTCTGGAGTTGGAATCAGTCCAGCTCTTCGCATCGCTTCTGAAGAACCCACCACCTGGGCCCTGGTGCTTCTCTGAGCTTATTCACAACTCTCCTTTCCCAGATACTCCCTGCAGTAGCTTGTCCGCTCAGATGCTTCCTGCTCCACCTGATGTCCTGTCACTTCTGCTGTTTGCTCTTCAAGAAAACTTCTGACTCTTTAATTTCTCTTATCTGGCTCTTGTCACTTTTCATGACATGCCCAAAGGGACCTTATCCTAACTCCCTGCATTTCCTGCCAGGCTGTCTCTACTAAATGACCATTACAGTTTGAATTGTTGCTCTCAAAAAAGATATGCTGAGATTCTACGCTCCGATTCCTTACATTTGATTGGGCTCTAACTTGGAAACGCTAGGGCCTTTATAGAAAGGAGAAATTTAGAAATTTAGGCATAGAGTGCAGCAGCAAAGTGCCAGCCAGCATACACAGCTCAAGTGTTGCAGCTCAGCAAAGACAGTCCCGGAGAATGCAGGACTCAGTCCGGGATCTCGGAGGCAAAGTGTATAGCTGTATTCACTGGCCAGTCTGGGATTTATCCACAAAGACTGACTGATGGCTCAGCTGGAGCTGGGTGTTTGTACCCTCAGGGAGGGGCAGGATTACAGAAATTGAGCATTTACTATCATACCATTGGTTGACAAGCTACAGATTTCAATCCTTCTTTTACATATGGGCTCAACAATTCTATTCATTACAAAGTTTACCAGTCTCATTGGTTAATACAATACCCTGAATTAGAAGTTTAACTGGTTAAAACAGTGCACAGAGTTTCACCTTATTTGCACATGGTAAGGAGGCATGAGTAACAAAACTGTTTGAGAACAAAATTTCCTGACCTCCCGCGGGGAGTTGCTCCAGCAAGTTTGGACATCTTTGTGGAACCAAGACCTTAAATGTAACAAAAGGCTACAGAACATATGGGTCCGCAGTGAGTATAACAGAGACTATAAGGCCTAAAAGGGTAAGGTCAGCTACAAGGCCTTTTCCAAGAGGCAGGCTAGAATTTTTTCAGTTCTACAAATGTGTTTCCTCCTACAAGAGCATAATAAAAAGAGATGTAAAGATGCAGACGGACATGGGAGTGATCTTTGTACAGTCCAAGGAACTCAAGGATGGCTACTCCCACTAGGAAAAAGCTGGGAAACAGATTCTTCCTCAGGCTGTCTGGAGTTTGTTAGACTTCCAACTTCCAAACAACACTTGCACATTGTTTAAGATCCTCAGTTTGTAGCCCTTCCTCATGGAAACCTGAACAAACTAATACATTGGCATAATTACTTTTTATAATATTTACCACTGGTTAAAACCTTCTTATGTATCTATCTACTCCTCCACTACCAAACAATTCTATCGTATCTTAGTGACTTTGTCACTTGCACAAAATATTCAGCACCCACAACTTAAAGGAGAAATTTTCAGTCAGTGGTTGACTGGCTCCATGAAAAACAGAAATGGTGAAAGGGTCTGGCCAGGAGAAACTTGCTTATGCAATGGTGGCCAGGAAGCAGGGTGAGAAAGGAGGAAAGAGATTGTGTGGGATGTTTGAAGAAGATATATCCTTCCAGGTCATGTCTGGCCTCTGTGACCAACTTCTAGCCAGGCCTTACCTCTTAACCACAAGTCATCTACAGTGCAGCCATAAACCAATTACCTTCCAAAAGCCCTAGCTCTGAACATGTGAAACTTAAAGGAGATATTCTTCATTTAAACCTAATATCGTGATAGGTTTGCCAGTTCAAAACAGAGCTAGTGTGGTATCTTGACAGAGAAAGGCCACACTCATGGTACCTTATGGTAGGATCCCACAATCCTTCCCACAATCCCTTGTTGTCCCTGGGAACAAAGTCAATATGACCACTCTAGCCAAAGACATTCCTCCTCCCCTTTGATCCTTGATGTCATTACCCTGTCATGGAGAGACACCAATTAGAGAAGTGTATAGTCACTTTCTATGGTGCTGTTCCCACCCTCTAGGCTACATAAGATGCCTACAATCCTTTGCTCTCCCCGTCAGGTCATCTACGCTACTCACCATTGTATTGAGTGGCTTTGGCTGGTTACTGTCCCCAACAAAGCCTGCTACAGACACCTAGGCCCCAGCAACCTTGTGGCATTTTCTATCACATTACTATTTCCTTTTTGTTCATTTCTGTGTCTTAGCATACAAAACTATCACTGGCATGTACTAGATATGTTATAAATATCTTGAAATATTTGAAGAAAATAGAAGAAAGGATGACTATGCATAAGGTAGAATTTACCTAGTGACACATTTAAAAAAAATATAGGAACATTTCCAAAGAATGTGCAAAAATACATTATTCTTCCTATTTTTCAAATTACTGTGATATTTGACAGTGACAATGTTAACCCAGAATGAAGTTATTTGCTAATCTTACCTTTTATTAGTATTTTAGAATTTTTTTCTATTTAAAAACAGAAAGCATATTTCTTTTTATTTTGGTTGCTGAATCATGGTTGTTATAAAAGTGAATCATTAGAAACTATCTCTGTTGTTTTCACTTAGAACTATTCCATAAGCACCCTGGTTTCATATTCATAAACAGTCTTGCTCAGGGTCCCCTGAAATCTTTGAAAAATATGATTTTCACTTGGATTTTTATTAATTTACACATGTGGCATTCCACACTGTGTGCTTTTAAATTTGATTAAAAATATGAAAAGCAAACAAATTTGATCATTTAAAAATTATATTCCTTTTCTATTTATAATGTACAAAGAAATATAGAGATGCAATGTTCTTGTCATATCTTTTCTCACTTATCACAATCAAAATTCAAACAAGCAATCAAGGTCTCTTTCTATTAGTAATAACCATGGCTAAACTAGTTAAAAGAGACATTATAACACTTCCTATGGGGCAAAATATTGAAATTTTTTGCTGAATAGAATTACATAGGAGTGTTCACCCCAGAAATTTCTAATACATGCTCTAGAAAATAAAGTACACCTGGAGAAATGTGTTTATATACTTAATGTATATACACATGATTATAAAACAGTTCTAAATCATTAATATTTACTACATAAAATCTTTAACTCATTGAATTCGCTATAATTTTGTTTAATAAAAAGATTAGAATGCAACAGTTGCTCAGAAAGACATGTTAAGATCTCTGCTTTGTGGTAGTTGTAATGTTGACTGAACTCTTATCAAATGCCTAGTTTCTAGTGGTTCTTTAAAGAATCATTATGCTAAGGAGTAGCTTTTTTCAACAGTGAAAGGTTAATGCAGTTAAAAAATGCAACTCCATTTGTCTGCCTGATTTTAATTAGAACAATAAAGTTTTCTAAGTTGGATTGAATAGTATTTATTAAGATAAGGCAGATCCTTTTCCTTATCATTGTCATATTTTAAATCCCTAACCTCTTTCTTATGTGGTCATTAAAATATTTATAGATTTTAGTGAATCAAATCCCCAAAACAAAACTAGAGCAACATTTCAGTTTCATTACACTTTAACCTAATGATCTTGGATCAGCCTGGCTTTTCTCCAAGTTACCTACTATAAAAAGAATACTCAGGACACATTTAACAGGAAAATGTTTTCACAAAGTTTGTGACTCAGACCCAAGACCAACTTGGTGAAACTCCAGCATAATGTTTTGTGAAGCAGTCCACTGATTCCAGGAAATATTGAGTGGCTCAGGTGCATTGCTGTGGAGGGAAAAGCAGAGTGACCCTGTTTATAAGTGGTATGTCTCAATCAGAGTGGAAGATCATTTGGTCTTCTCTGTTCAAGTAAAGTTAAGAATTATCTTCTAGTCTCTCTAATGCATACATAAGTTTTTCTAATAATTTTTTCAATTTAATGTCATTAATTGGATGCTTCTTTTTATTAAACTGCATGTGAAGTGTAATATTTACTTCTTAATGAAGAATTTGTCCTATTTAAATGCATTCAAGTCATAGGCCTGGTCTAATTTGCTGCTATTATCTAATCTATGTCTTGATGGGAAGGAGGACAGATTCTTGTTGAATTTAAACACATAAGAATAACGGCCATGAAAAATAAAAATGCTTAATAATGATTTCTGTATTTACTTATGGTTTTGAGAAGTGCTCCAAAAGTACATGATTTTTTTCTTTTACAGAACATTATTTTATGCCTCGCTGATGATTTGTTCCCTTTCATTTTATAGTAAAACCTTCCCTAATATATTTCTTTTAGCTCTGAGGTGCTCCACTTTAGTGTATATAAATATAAGCTTTAAATTGAGGTTTAAAAATAATTTAGAAGAAAGTGATTTTTTCAGATATTTAAAACGTGGAATTAAAATATCAATCATTTGCTTTAGTCTTATGCAATTAAATTTCATTTTGGTATTATGGATTTATGAAGTCTATAATCATCAAACCATCTGCACCAGCCCTAAAAGATTTCCATGATTCATTCCCTTAACATAGGTAGAGATTCCTATTCAGAATGATGATGTCCATGTATACTGGTAAATCTGTCTCTACTAACTAATTTCTTACAGTTTTACACTTGGGAGTACCTGGAAGTGTTTGTAACACAGCTTGCCGTAGCAGGGGGTTGTTTAAGCAAGAAATGGTAAAAATAAGATAACGACTACATGAGAACTGAACAGCTCTGGCTAATTTGTCATAAAAGCTAATGATCCCTCAAGAAAGGCAGGTGAATTCCCTCCCTCTCAGGTTAAAGGGCATAATAACTGATATGCTGCTGCCTATGAGCACTGGACCAGAGCTGTGAGTATTCTTTCCTGAAAGTATCTTCACAAATTTGTCTTATTTAACTTCATGGATTGTGACCCATTTCAAGAGAAATAGAGAACATAACATATAAAATGAGACTCATAAGTTTGAATTTTTGCTATCATTTTTTCATAAATGTTCAAGATTGAAAAATCGTTCTAAACCTATCTTTATCTTTAGAAAATAGGTTATACTTATCTCAAATAATTATTGTAATCAATTTATGGGCATTTCTATGAAGTAATAACTTTTCTGTTCAGAATCAAAAATGGCTAATATGCCATAATAAAACAGATTACAAGAAAACCACATAACCTATCATACTACACAAAATTACATATTGTCTAGGTTTCTACAAAATTACTTGAACTACAAAATTCAACATTCTCAATTCATCTTAGAAGTTTACTTGATTTTGTCAGTTAATCACCTTCTGGGGCCCAGTTTTCATTATTAAAGTTAATATTCATGGAGAGTCTTTCATTTCCATAGTACAATAAAAAACAGTAAGTTATGGACTAGTTCCATGATGGTGAATATCATGTCTATTTCATTTCCCACAGAAGTTCTAGAGATCATTGTCAGGCAGAAATAGAATAGGTCATATATGCTTAGTGTTCTTGTACCCAATTAAAAATGGAAGAGGAATCAGGTGAAATTTATTTTCATACTTAGCTTTATTTGGGCTCATGCATCCAAATATTACCCTTTCAACATAAAACCAGTATGAAGATTTTACACTGGTTCAAATTTTTATTCTGATTAATAAAATTTAACATTAAGTGTCATTTTCTTTATTCCATTCAATAATTAAAGAGCTCATTCATGACCTGCAGGTAATAGCTCCATTGTTGGGCAGTACAATTCTAACATGTAGACCAGAGAAGCCACTCAAAATAGATTAAAAGAATGAATAAATAAATGAATAAAATAATGTTCATGTCATTCTATGTGTGATGCCTTTGGTCAATGATCTTTCATGGAAAACATTACATTCACTGCTCTATGAATGATGATGACGGTTTTCCTGAGACACATAACTAACCAAAAATTCAAAGGAGTTTATCTTGCAATTGAGACAACAATGTCTTACACAGTACATAGTTATAATTAGCAATGTTATGTTGTATAATTTAAAACTGAAATGGAATTTGAATTTTCTTAATTCAAAAAATGATAAATGTTTGAGATGATAGGCTAAACATCTTAAATTGATCAGCATACAAATTATAAATGTGCTCAAACATCACACTGTACCCCATAAAAATGTACAATTATTACTTATGAATGCAAAATTTAAAAATTTTTATCTTTCCAGTCTCATATTCAAAATCTGATAACTTTCAGTACATATGTATGGTAAGAAGAATAACATAAAACTAATTAGAAGCTTATTTGCATAATAATATTTTCATATTTTTTCAAAAAGAAAGTTATTTAAATAAATGCATCATCTCAGAAAGACATTAGAAAGCTAATTTACCAGAAATTTCTTTGGAAACTCTAAGACACCTGTGTCTATAATATCTTTGTGATAATCTCCTCTTTGTAAGCTCTTTAAGTGTATATAAGTTTCTGAGACACAAGTAATTGGTTAGTAAAATACAGTAGAAACTATAATATATTCATCTAAATATTAACAACAGAGACAAATCATGGAAAAATTGATATGATCACTGATAAGTGAAAACATTAATCTTAAAAGCACCCACACTCTCCAAAAAAAAAAAAAAAACTTTTTTGTAGTTCTAGTGGAAAATTGGCCTGGAAACAAAGTCTACAATAAAAGAAGTAGGCTTCCCAAGTTTGTAAAAGAAAAAAAAATTCTTAGTATTACTATGGATCTAAGTGGTATAATTCACTGAAACTGAGTATTCCCATAATTTTTGCTGGATGTTAAAACTTCAATCATATTATGTCCTTAATCCTGAGTCTATATTCAGTGGAATGTTTCTCCCTATAATATAGCTTCCCACCTAGGACTGCCTTCAGGAAGAAAATCTATTGAGTAGAGTTAACAGGATCCCAGTTTACAGGGTCTTTGACACTGAAGGCATAGTTAATGTTAATCTGTCCTATAAAACACAGATAAAACATTAAAGAATTGATGGTGAAGAAAGGCAATCTATCAACTGTCAGAATGGTTACTTCTGATACTTTTAACATCTGCACATTTTCACTCCTGTTATATAGTACCGAATTTATACAGTACTGTTATTTCTCAAGTAAATGGGACATCCCAAAAGAAGTGCCTATTTAAGATAAATCAATGGCTGTTTAATAACTCTACTATACATAAAGCTATATAGTCATTTGTAGCCACTAAACTACTGCTAAAAGGAAAAGTGGTTGTCTGCTTTTGATCTCACATTATTGAAATTTTAAATTCAATCATTTTTAGCATCCTTAGCATGTTTTAATATAATCTTTTTCAAGAAGATAAGAACTGCTAACTTAAGTTTTAAATTTGGCATTGTGAACCTGAGAGCCAGTGTTAAATTTCCCAAGTAGTAAAAAAAAAAAAAAGTACCTTTTACCAAGGAAAGTATATGTGCTTGAAAGCTAGTAATCCAATTGAATTTAAGCATTCTAAGTGCCTTCCAGGCATGGATCCCTGGCTATGTAATAGAATGCAGAGTTACCCTCCAGATCACTGCTGATAAAGAATAAGCATGCAATGCTGTGTTTTTCTTTGAAAATAATGACTTCTTCAGTTGAAAGCTGGCTGGGTGAATAGGAGTTCGCTAATAAAAGAAATCCTCTGAAAATCAGACTCTACATAAAGTACACCTTAGAGTCGTGCTTGCTTCTTTCTACCCTGTAGGGGAGTCACAACTCCAGCTAGTTTTACACAGGCTTGCTGATTTTCAACTTTTCTCTCACTTGGGTAATTCTTATGACCAAATTTCTCCAGGGCTTGTGTCACTGAGGAAGGAGAATAGTCTTAGTTACTGAGCAAGGAAGGTAATTTCATTCTGCTCAAATTTCCTTTAAGCCATCAAGTCTTCAATGAAACCATCATTACATGCAATCATTGGTTTTTCTCCCTAATTGGCCTGCAAGTTTTCTTGGGTGAGCCAGCAATGCTTAACACTCAGAAAATCCAGGCAGGTTATTATGCAATTCCACAACCAAGACATTATGGAAACGGCATTAAAACCACACCGTTGACATTGAAATGTCCTGTCAGATATAAGTTGAGACTATCAGAATTGTGACTAGCAATACCAGAAAGATAAAATGTTCGTGAGATGTGGCCCATGCTCTGTGTTATTATTAATAGGATCTTACCAATACTATATTCAAGGTACTTTGTAACCAAACTGAAAAATCTTGAATCTATGAATGATTTTTAAGTAATTTATAATGGTCAGTGGTCTCACTATACCCTATGGATCTTGCACCTCACAATATCCCTTGAAGAGGAAAATTGGCTCTTCACTCACTTCCGCTCTATAATAGGGTCTTGTTGTTGTTGTTACCAGGAATCAAACTCATGACCTTGTGTTTGTAAGGAAGGCACTGGAACCACAGAGCTAAATTCCCAGCCCACTTCTACTCTATAATGATTGAAGATAAGCAGCAGTGCATTTCTGAAAACTGGCTTTGTAGAGTACCCAAATGGGAGATTCTTCTATAACCTTGGCTAATGCAATCAGTGCAGACTAAATCTCTCATAAAACACAAAAACCTTACAAAGCGAGACCCTGTCTCAAAAAAAAAAAAAAAAACACAAAAACCTCAATAAAGTGGTATTAGTTTGACATGAAATAAAGATGCTTAATGTCTTTGCATATAAAATCTTTCTGATAGTATAATGTTATGGAAGACATCGACTTGGTTAGGCTAGCTGAACTGTAAGAAGAGCAGTAAGTAGAGTGCATCCTCTTTAAGTGATTCAGTCCACCAAGAATCTAATTGCTGCTGGAGAGCTTTCTACAGGTTAACTTATGTTGCCCATCAACTGGCTTTACACTAAGATCATCCTTCACATGGCTCACCTGAGTAGACTACTCTTTACAAAGGCGTGGGCTGCTCCTGGTAAAAAACAGCATCAATAATTACTCTTCTCTGAACCTTTCCTTGTGAATAGAAAAGAGCTTCATGTTTCTAGTGTGTGTGACTTGATATTTAATATGTTTAATTTGACTTCTCTGAAGACTGATTATAAATATGATTATATGATTATTGATTTATATTGATTTTATATTGATATTATATTGATATTATTATATTGATATATATGATTATTGGTTCCTCATATACATTCTCTTCTGTAGAGTTTGTCGCATCAAGGTTGTCTTTTTGTTACTGATTTTTACAGTTCTTTCATTGTTCAGACTGCCATAGGTATTCTCTAAACAAGTCTATGAATAAGTCTATGATCAGCCGCCTCCAACTGGAGCAATGAAATTTATCAACTCTCCAGTTTTCTCCAGTTTTACCTCCACCATTGTCCATTAGCTCCCACCCTGAGGGAGTAAAACAAAAGCACTTTTTCTCTGAAAGCGAAGAGGAGGACTAAGAGGGGCAATTAATATCCACTGAGCTCGTCCTCTGTGCCGGGTCCCTAAAACAAATCAGCCTCCTGTAAATCCTGTCACTAATGCACCGATGGAAGCTCTGAGCCTACAGCACATGCTGCTAGTGAGTTGTAAAGAGGAGTTTAAACCCCTATCTGACTCCAAACTCAAAGAATAACATACCTGGGTAAATAAAATGAAAATAAGCAATGCTAATTACATTTAATTATGTAATTATACCGTGTAGCAAAATAATTACAAATTGCTTCACAGAAGGAAAAACCAGCAATGCTTTCATGTCTTAGAGCTGCAAATGTCTGATATATCTTAAAATTGTAAAATGTATCCAGTTATAGAAAACAAGACAATTCTTGGTTGTTTTCTGTGTCTTATAAAAGTTACTGTCTTCCTGCACTTGTCTGTATATTCTCACATTACATGTGTTCATTAACCTTATGACCATTCTACCTACTTGTCCATATGCTTTGATTCTTTTTTTTTTTTTTTTGAGACAGGGTCTCGCTTTGTAGTTCAGGCTGGCTCTGAGCTCACTATGTAGCCCAGGCAAGCCTTGAACTCAGCAATCCTCCTGCCTCTGCCTCCCGAGTGCTGGGATTACAGGCGTGAGCCACCAGGCCCGGCACTGTGGAATGTGGTGCTGATTGCTGGTTGATTGCTGGTGGGTGTGAGTCACCACGCCCAGCATTGTATGTGGTCTCTGGGATCGAACTCAGGACCTTGAGCTTTCGAAGCAGGCGTCTGAACCACTGAGCTAAATCTCCAGCCCAATATGCTTTGATTCTTGAGGAGGAGTAGGTCTTTCCTCAGGGCCAGCATCTTTTAATGAGTGAGCATACAATATGCAAAACAACTGATTCTGAAATGGACTAATTATTTGTAAGAGCAGAGAGCATTGGTAGTGGGGTGATTTCATCCCATTCTGAAAGCATCGGCAATGGTCCTAAATTTCACCACTACATAGCACATGAAGGCTATGAGAACAGACAGGGTTTACAAAGTGAAGCACAAGAAACAATAAAATCTAATATTTTCTTTAGGATGTGGAATTACACTTAGAAAATAACACCTTAAAGAGAAAAAGAAGTGCAGCTCTGGGACTCCAGAAAAACTGACAGAAAAACTAGAAACCACAGAGAAACTGAAGAAACTAAAGACAACAGAGAAAAAAATATGAAGCAATTTGGATTGCTAACCTTGGCTCCTGGGGAGGAGATCCTGTTTCCGTATTTTCTCCTTTCTGAGTAATACTTGGGATCAAGTTCCAGAAAAAAAAATAGATACTAAAAAATCCCTCAAATATGCTAAACAGATGAGGAAGGGTATAAACACCCAAATGTAACCAAACCTTAGGACATACTGCAGGATGAAAGAATCTACCTAAAGAAATCTCCTCAGTGCAGGCTGTTTATCTACCCTAACTGATCTTCAACTCATGCTGCAAAAATAGGAACGTGACAAAGCAACTCAAGATGCCTCCAAAAATCCCTAATGCCCCCAAACCTGATCTCTTCCTCTTCTGATGGTAGAGGAAGCTGTAGGTACAGAACCCAGAAGCCAAATGGTCAAAATGTTTAAAAAGATGAAGGAAGAAACATATAAGCAGATGCAGAAGATATTTAATGAGCTTAAAGACGATTTAAACAAAGGACTTTATGAAGAAATGTTGGAGGATCTTAAAGGAGGAACAAACAATAAACCAATTGAGTTAAAAAACATACAAAATAGAATGACCATTCCAGTTATGAATTAGAAACTCTGGAAAAAGCAAGCAGAAATAAGGATATAAAAGGGCCAGAGATTTAGCTCAGTGGTTCCAGTGCCTGCCTTGCAGGCGCAAAGTCCTGAGTTCGATCTTGGTAACCACATACAATGCTGGGCATGGTGAGTCACGCCCACCAGCCATCAATACCACATACCACAGTGC